>PVJX010005147.1:0-87817 GCA_004027295.1 Dolichotis patagonum
GCATCTGAAATGAATACACAGTTCTCAGATGAAGAAATATGAATGGAAAATAAATACATGAAAAAATGTTCATCATCATTAGTCATGAGAGAAATGCAAATTAAAACCACACTGAGATTCCATCTCACTCCAGAAAGAATGGCCAAGATAGAAAACACTACCAACAACAAGTGTTGGAGAGGCTGTGGGGAAAAAGGAAGTCTTCTGCACTGTTGGTGGAAGTGTAGACTGGTGCAGCCACTGTGGAGGTCAGTCTGAAGATTCCTCAAAAAGCTGGGTATGGAAGTCCCACTTGACCCAGCTATTCCGCTTCTAGGCATATTCCCAGAAGAACCGAAAACATCATACCACAGTGATATATGTGCACCCATGTTTATAGCAGCACAATTTGTAATAGCCAGATCTTGGAAACAACCTAAGTGGCCATCAACTGAGGAATGGATAAAAAAGTTGTGGCATTTTTATACAATGGAGTACTACTCAGCTATAAAGAATGATCACATTGAGATATTTATAAATAAATGGACACGACTTGAGACTATTCTCTTAAGTGAAATAAACCAAACTCACAAGGGTAAATACCATATAGTCTCCCTAATATGATATTTGATAAGAGTATATAAGACTTTATGGTAAGCATGAGGCCCCATCTCATAGCTTCGAAGTCTTTCAAAGTTTTCAATCATCAGTTGGAATGGTGTTATCCTGTTTTGTTTGACTATATCATATGTTATAATATGAACAGCTGTTTTGAATAAAACATTATGACAGCTATTGCTGATTTAATATTATCCTTCTTAGAAGTCCTACCATACTTTTTTTGTTCTACTACCATTGGTTCTATCACATTGTGTCTTATTGGAATTTGAATATGTGTGATAGTTCAAACAAATTTTTTTCTTTTTTATCAAAAATGAGATATTATAGTACCCTTTGATCATTTTCTGTTATTTGGTTCAGAAATCCCTGTAATTCTTTCACTATATGCATGGCTTTATACTATTGTGTTATGTTTGATATTATTGTAATTGAAACTATGCTCAACTATAGCAGAGTAAGAGATATGGTGTTACATACTGTTGATGTCCAGTTGTCTTAATGTAAAGTACTGTGTTGTCTATGTTGTCCTGTTCTGATCTGCTCTGTACTGCCCCCTTTTGTTTTATTCTCTTTTAAATTAAAAAATAAATAAATAAATAAAATAAAGTTCATATAATTTTTAGTAATATGATCATTTTGATGATAATTTTTGTATCCTATAAAAAAAGAGTGTCTTCACATTTTCTTTCAGAACAATATAGTTTTCTTACAGAGTTCTTTCACTTCCTTAATTAGATTAATTCCTAAGTTTTTTAAACGACTGTGAATGAAATTATTTTCCTGATTTCTTTCTCAGTGGATTTATTCTTATTGTATACGGACATTGTTGATTATTTGTTTTGTATTTTGCCACTTTTCTAGATTTATTTATTAGTCCTAAAAGTCTTTGGGCTGAGGTGTTTTGTTTTGTTTTGTTTTGTTTGGATCTTCTATTTAAAAAGTCATGTTATCTGCAGATAAGGATAGTTTGACTTCTTTTTTTCCTATCTGAATCATTTTTATTTCTCTTACCTAATTTCTCTGCTGAAAGTTTTGAATGTTTTATTGAACAGTGGTGGTTAGAATAGAGACCCATATTTTGTTCTTAATTTTAGTGGGAATAGTTTTAGTTTTTCTGCACTTATTATGATGTTGATAGCGAGCTTATCATACATGACTTTTATCATTTTAAGTTAAGGTTCTTCTATACCAATTTTTGTCCAGTTTTTTTTCTTATCATGAATGGATATTGAATTGTGTCAAAGGCTTTTTCAATATCTATTGAGATGATTGTGTTAGTTTTATCCTTACTTTTGCTTATTTGACATAGCACATTTATTGATTTATATATGTTAAACCATCCTTCATTCTTGAGATGAAACCAATTTGATCATTATGTAGTCTTTTTTATTGGGGACGGGGGTAGGGGTTGAGTCAAATTTCACTATGTAGTTCAGGCTGGCCTTGAACTCATGGCAATTTTCTGCCTCAGCCTCCCACGTGCTAGAGTTATAAGCATGTATCAACACATCTGGAAATCTTTTTAATAATTTGTTTTATTCTGTTTGTGAGTTTTGCATCTATGTTCATTAAAGAAATTTGTAGTTGCCTTTTTTGATAAGTTCTCATTTGGTTTTAGTATCAGGGTAATGATAGCCTCAAGGAATGTGATGCAATAGTGTTCTTTCTCTTTCAATTGCATAGGAAAGTTTGAGGAGTTTTAGCATTAACTCTTCTGTGAAGTTCTTGTAAAATTTAGCAGTTAATCCATCAGGTTCTCTGCCTTCTTACTTGGTAGGGATTTTATTACTGGTTCAAATTAATTGCCTTTTATTGGACTATTTAGGGTTTTTATATCTCTTTGGTTCAGTTTTGGTAATTCATATGTATCTAGGAATCTATTCATTTCCTCTTGGTTCTCCAATTTATGAGAATACAAGTTTTCCAAGTAGTTACTTATCATCCTTTGAGTCTCATCAGTGTCTTTTGTGATTTTTCTTTTTTAAATCCTATTATCATTGATATGGGTCTTTTTTTGCCTCTTTTATAAATTTGTCTTAGGATTCATCTATTTTGTTTATCCTTTTAAAGAACCTACTCTTAGATTTATTAATTCTTTTTATTGTTTTGTTTCTCCATTTCATTAGTTACCACTCTGATATTTATAATTTCCTTCCTTGTGCCAGTTTCAGTTTTGGATTGCTCTTGTTTTTACAGGACCTTGAGGTTCACCATTAGGTTATTTATTTGGGATCACTCTGTTTTTCTAGTATAGGCATTTAGAGATATAAACTTCCTGTTAGGACTGCTTTCCTTGTGTCCCTAGTTTCCAGTATGTTACAATGCAATTACCATTTGATTCTAGGAACTTTTTAATTTCTTCTTTGATTTTTTTCTATGGACCATTGATTTTTAAAGAGATTACCATTTAATATTCATGTGCTTTCATAATTTTTGTATTTTCTTTTGCATGGATTTCTAGTTTCCAATTTGTGCTATGATGTGGTAACATGCATGGACTAATTCCCATTGTTTTTCATTTAATTAAACATGTTTCATGGCCTAAAATATGGTTTATTTTGGAGAAAGTTCCATGTGATGCTGAGAAAAATGTTAGTCTATTACTGTTGAGTGAAACACTCTGTAGGTATCAATTAAATCCATTTGTTCCAAAGTTTGGTTTCACTCAAATATTTCTGTGTTGATTTTTTTGTCTAATTGAACTATTTAGTGACATTAGGTGTTTAATTCTACCACTGTATTCCCATTACTTTCTTTTCTTTTCTCGTTTTGTTGTTGTTGTTGTTGTTGTTGTTTGTTCCAGGGATTGAACTCATGACCTTACACTTGCCAGGCAGATGCTTATGCCGCTGAGCTAAATCCCCAGCCCTTGTTTTGTTTTTTTGAGAGAGGGTCTTGCTGTATAGTTCAGGTTGCCCCTGAACTTACTGTGTAGCCCAGGCTGGCCTCCAAATTTCAGCAATCCTCCTTCCAGAACCTCTTGAGTGCTGGGATTACAGGCTTGCACCACCACACCCAGCACTTCTGTTGATTTTTATCTGATCTTTTATGTCTAGTATTATTTGTTTTATGAAACTGGGTGTACCAGAATTCACTGCACATATATTTACAATTCTTATCTTTTCCTGTTGAATTGTTCAACTTACTAATATATCATGGTACTCCTTGTCTCTTGTGATCATTTTTTGCTTGAGATATACTTGGTCCAAAAAGAAGATAGCTACTCCTGCTTGCTTTTGGGTTCTTGTTGCATAGTATTTAACTTTTAATTAGATAAGGATCAGACTCTGTAGGAGTGCTTTTGGTTAAGTTGCATTGCTAAAGTTGAAGATCTTAAGATGATATTTGTGGAGGTGAGAAGAAGATATAGAAAGAGGGAGGTGTGATAGGAACTCAGTTTAAGTACTCCAACAAAAGAATATACACGTGAAACCTCTTTGTCAGAAAGCCTTTCCATCTTGCACTGATTGCAGGGATTCTATGTAACCACACCAGGGTCTCCTTGGAGCTTGCTATTGGAACACGGAAGCTAACCCAGTCTCAGGACTTTATTCCATCAGCTCGCAGGCATATAGGCAGAGTCTGATGCTAATCCAGTTCTTGGATTAGGAACTCTTCCCTTCCTTCTCCTTGGATGTAACTGTGGACTTGGTAGGCAGATTCACTAGTAAGTAAGGGGTCATAAAGTTGGGGCTGTGTTCTCACATACTCACAGTGGGCATCCTCAGTTTTCTGCAATTGCTTTCAGGCACTGACTGGGGATTTTGCAGGAGATGGCAGTGGCTGGCATAGAATCACTCAGCTCCTTGCTCTCTAAGCCTAGAGTTTCCTTGGTGTGTTTGCACCCCCCTGCTGGAGCCCACAGTCCCTATGACTCTGCTTGGGATGTGGGTGGGCATCCTTAGAGTTCTGTCAGCAGTGTGGAAATTCTTCTTTCCTTTCTGAAGTTCTCTGCAGCGACTCTTCCTCTATTCAGCCATATTGAATCCTCTGTCATTCCTCTTGGCTGGCTGTGCCAAAACTATGACTGGCACTTATGTTCATTTGCTCATTATTAACCAAATAAAGAAGACCATATATTTTGATAAAAATGAAAAAAGAGATGGAAGTGTTATTTCCCTCAAATAATCATCTACCCCAGTTCAATATCTTTTTGATCTCTAATTCTTTACTAATCACCTGTATCTCGTATCTTTGATAGTGCACCCAGGCTTCACCCCCAGGAAATCTCACAGAGACCAGCATCGTGGCCTGACTCTGTGGGACCCGAACCTCCGGGACCCGCAGAGTGGCCCGGGCTGTTTGGATTGAAAGTCTGCGCAGACCTGCATCTTGGCGCGACTGTTTGGGACTGGTAGGCCCACACTTCATCCACAGGGAACTGCCCTGAGATCAGCATCTGGGCCAGGTCTGTCTGGGCCCGTAGCCCTGCCCTTCACCCCCAGGAAATCTCCCAGAGACCAGCATCGCACCCTGACTCTTTGGGACCGGGAACCTCCCGGACCCGCAGAGAGGTCTGGGCTGTTTGGATTGGGAATATTGTGGAGACTGGCATCTTGGCCAGGTCTGTTTGGGACCAGGAACTTTGCAGAAACCAGCATTTTGGCCTGACACTTTGGGACCTGTAGGCCCACCCTTCACTTGCAGGGAACCTCCTGGAGACCTGCCTGGGACAAGGCACGGAGGCCTGGCCTGCCTGAGATTCCACAGGCTCCGGGTTGACCACACCCAGCATTCGCCTTACAACTTAGGGAGCCAGGAGCCCACAGAGGGGAGTTAGGACCCTGTGAGGAAGCCAAGAGCCTGTGGGGGAGCCACTGCCCCTCCAGGAACTGAGGGTGTAAGAGGTAATTCGTCACGCATGCAGAGAAAGCTTTGGAACACCGCTCAAAGCAAGGAAATATAGAAAAATGACAAAAGAAAAGACCAAAAGGCAGGCTCAAAGCCCTAGCCCTCCCCAAGAAAGCTTAAAAGCTGTGTACATAGAAGAAAAAGGAAGCCATACACCTGAAATGTCTGAAATGATATCAAATGAAATAAATATGCAAATAGGGAAAGCTATGGAGAAATTCAAATCAGAAATACTTGCCCAGGTAAAAGAAGAATTGATAAAAAGTGAAAGAAATAGTGAACGCATCTAGTAAAAACACAGCTAAAAAATTAGAGGAACAAAGCAAACAGATAGAATCCCTGGATAGTGCACCCAGCTTTTTATTGGTGCTTTCTTTAAACTCACTGATCATTTTATTAATTAAGTGTCTTATCTGTTTAGTTATCACATCTTTGGACTCATTGAATATCTTATTGATCTGTTTTTTGTTTATTCTTTTATCCCTTCATACATTTAACCATTTTTTTTACTTCCTCCCCATGAGTGCTGATAATCAGCTTTGAGAACTTTAATGATTTTTAGAGGCATCTTGTTACTGTATTTTCTCATGCTTGTTTTATTTTTTGTGCTGAAGTTTGAGGATCACTTTGAGAGAAAAATCTGTCAGTAGTATGGTGATCCTTTTAGTTCATATATGTTTCCCAAAAATGTGACATTGGCTTCGACTATTTTTTGTTATTTAATCCCCTCTTTAAACTAGTCACTGTGTAAGAAGGAAAGAACCACTACTGTTTATATCAGCATCCTAAGAACCAACCATATATCAACCATGTGCAGTATGTTAAAACTTGTTTTAACAATTTTACTATTTTTTTTAATAACCTACAAATATTATTATAAGTAGGATGGGATACAACTAATGAGAAAAATTAAAAGGAAGAGGAAAAAGAAGCAAGTTGATCAGAAAGAAAAAAATGAGGAAACATAACAAATGGAAGAAAGATGTAACTCTGTTGATATTATTTTTATAATTAGTGTGGAGGGCTAGTGGAGAAGAGGTTTGAGAGAATATTTGCAGGAGTGGAAGAAAGAATGTAGAGAAAGTGAAATGTAATTGGAGATTGAGGGAAACTGTGAGAAGCTTGGAACTTATTAATATGCTGATGGTAAGCTTGTGTGTGAGTCCTTTCCTCAGTTCCAAGAAGATTATCCTGACTTGCCCATAAAAGGTACTATTTGAGACAAAAGCACTACTTATTTCTTATTCTGCTTTTTTAACGTACAGTGTGCTTGAGTTTAGTTTTGCTCCTGTAGATGTAGCTATCCAGAGGTTTTCACCTTTGTCTTATGACCTGATACTTTCAACTGAGTCAGAGGGGGAGAGGATGCAGGTGGTTGATCTAGTACCTGGTCTTTCACTGATTTCTGAAAGTGCTTTCTTGAGCTCTACTCCCTTCCCTCCTGGATCTCTCCATGCCTCTGTGCTCACTTTCTGCAAGACTCCAGTTGAGTATACCATGTCACATCCTCGGGCTAAGCTATATCTCTGGCTCTTTGCCCACTTTCCCCTCTCCACGCTCCAGAAAACATCAGTCTCCAGCCCACAAACTCTGGTGTCTAAGGCTCATGGCACCTAGCTTCCTTTGGCTTGGGGTGCCAGGGTTCCCTTACACATACAAGTGGTGGGCAGTGGACAAGCTATTACGTGGATGTGATATAGGAGAAATATAACTTTTAATCTGTTAGACACCACATATGTCAATTTTGTGTCCCCTTAAGTTGAAGAATGAAGTTTAAGAGACAGTGGAGGTTAAAGGTAGGAAAGGTTTATTAGATTTGTTGAGTGATAGTTCTTGAGAGACAGGAAGGGTCTCAAGTGAGTTGTCACTGAGACCCTTTGTCAGAGGTAATTTACATAACATAGTCACAAATGTGGGTAAAACATGAGTCAAAGTATAATCAACCAAGAAGATTACAAGTATAGCCAGTTAACTAATATTGATCCAATAGGGAAACAGGATGAGTAGTGAAGTTATATGGCTAGCATCATTAGCCTTGACTTATGTATCACTTTTAAAAAAGAAAAATTTGGGGAGAAGGGATGGGTTCAGATGTCCAGGAATTTGATGTATATCTACATTTAATAGACTGAGTCGTATTATTATTATTATTTTTTTTTTGGTACCGGGGATCGAACTCAGGACCTCACACTTGCCAGGCAGATGCTTAGGCCACTGAGCTAAATCCCCAGCCCCTGAGCCATATTAATTATAGTATAGTCTCAAGTTTTGTTTATCTCTTAGGGAATTATGTAATTCTGGCCATTGTGATTTGATTTTGAAGTCTTGTCTTTTTATTTATTTAAAGAAAGAAATAAAGCAAAACAGAAAAAAGGGTAGAAATAGTACAGAATTTCAAAACAAATTAATGCTAAGAAGTCACCAGTTGATAAATTACATATTGCCATCTTAGAAGTAGTTATTCAAGTCACAAAATTAAAGCATAAAAAGTGGGGAAAAAAACACAAGAGTGCAAACTGTTCTGTACTATGATCTAACAAAAAGTAATATGCTTATTTATCTTACACACTTAAACATTTGTGCAGTTATATCCTTTAGAGCACTTTCCTTACCTTTCTTCTTTACAATAACTATTATAATTCTTGGATCTTATTACTCCCACAGTTCTTATTACTTTTTACATTAGGGAGACAATGTAATATTTATAAATATGATTCTTATTTATTTCACTATGAGGATAGTCTCCAGTAGCCTCCATTTACCTATAAAGGTCTCAAGATCATCATTTTTGATAGCTGAGTAATATTCCATGGTATAAAAATACCACATCTTTTTCATCCACTCTGCAGTTGATGGGAATTTTTGTTGTTTCCAGGATTTGGCTATCATAAAATGTGCTGCTATAAACATGGGTGCACATATATCACTGTAATATGACCTTTTCAGTATTTCTTGGAAAATACCCAGGAGGGGAATAGCTGGATTGAATGGAATTTCCGATCCTAGTCTTTGAGGAATCTCCATATGGATTTCCATAATGGCTGCACAAGTCTACACTCCCAACAACAGTGGAGAAATGTTCCTTTTTCCCCAAAGCCTCGCCAACATTTTTTATCAATTGATTTCTTGATGGCAGCCATTCTTTCTGGAGTGAGATGAAATCTCAATGCTATTTTATCTCGCATTTCTTGAATGACCAGTGATGATGAACATTTCTTCATGTATTTATTTGCCATTTCTATGTCTTCATTTGAGAACTATGTGTTCATCTCAGATGCCCATTTTTAGAGAGGGTCTTTGAATTTTGGGGGCCTGATATTTTTAAATTCTTTATGTGTTTTTGATATAAGTCTTTTGTCTGAGGGGTTGCTGATTAAAATTTTTTCCCATTCTGTGGGTTTTCTTTTCCACTCTGTTGGTGATTTCTTTTGAAGTGCAAAAGCTTTTTAATAATATGAGGTCCTGGTTGTTGATTCTTTGAAGTGTTTCCTGTGTGGTTTGCATTTTGTTTATGAATTCTTTGCCTACCCTTATGTCTCCAAGACTTCTACCTACCTTGTCTTCCAGTAGATTCAGTGTTTTTGTTTAATATTTAAATATTTGATCCATTTTGATTTTAGTTTAGTGCATGGTGCTAGGCATGGGTCTAGTTTCAGTGTTTGGCATGTGAACAACCAGTTTTCCAACACCATTTATTAAAGAGGCTACCCTCTTCCAGTGAACATGTTTAGCCCCTTTGTCAAATATAAGGTGGTTGAGTGTCTTTATAGTTGTGTTTACATCTTTTAATCTGTTTCATTGATCCTCAGGTCTATTTCTTTGCTAGTACCATGCTGATTTTATCACTGTGGCTTTGTAGTATAGTTTCAAATCAGGAATTGAGATGCCTCCTGTCTTGCTTTTGTTGCCCAGAATTGCCTTTGCTATTCTAGGTTTCTTCTGTTTCCAAATGAATTTTAGGAGTGTTTTCTCTAGATATGTAAAGTATGTTAATGGTATTTTGATTGGGATTGCATTAAATCTGTATAACAGTTTCAGGAGTATGGTTGTTTTCACAGTGTTGGTTCTTACTAGCCAAGAGCTAGGAATATCCTTCCATTTTTTAGTATCTTCTTCAATCTCCTTTTTTAGCATAGTATAACTTTCAGCACATAGTCTTTCACATTCTTAGTTACGTTGATTCCTAAGTATCTCACTTTTTTAGATGCTGTTGTGAAAGGTGATATTTCCATACTTTTTCTCTCAGTGAGATTTTTGTTTGTGTAGAGGAATGCTAGTAATTTTTGAGCAATGACTTTGTATGCAGCTGCACTGCTGAATTTGTTTATTACCTCTAGTAGTCTTTTAATGGAGTTTTTGAGGTCTTCTATGTAAAGTGTCATGTCATCTGCAAATAATAATTTAATGTCTTATTTTTTATCTTTATTCCTTTTCTCTCTCTTGTATGATTGCTCTGGCTAATATTTCTAGAACTATGTTGAATAGGAATGGTGATAGTGGACATCCTTGTCTTGTTCCTGATTTTAGAGTAAAAGCTTTCAGTTTGTGTCCATTTAATATAATGTTGGCTGTTAGTTTGTCATAGGTGGCCTTTATGAGATTGAGGTAGGTACCCTGTATTCTGAGTTTCTGAAGGGTTTTTATCATGAACAAGTGTTGGACTTTATCGAAAGCTTTTTCTACATCTATTGAGATGACCATATGATTTTTGGTTTTGGTTCTGTTGATGTGATGTATTACATCTATTGATTTGCATATGTTAAACTATCTCTGCATTCTTGGAACGAACCCCAGTTGGTCATGATGTATAATCTTCTTGATGATTTGCTGCATTCTATTTGCCAGTATTTTATTGAGAATCTTTACATCAGTGTTCATTAGTTAGCTTTGCCTATAGTTCTCCTTTTTGGTTGGGTCTTTCTCTGATTTTGGTATAAGAGTAATACTTGCCTCCAAGAATGAGTTAGGGAGGATTGCTTCCCTTTCAATTTCATTGAAGAACTTAAGGAGTATTGGCATCAACTTTTCTCTAAATTTCTTGCAGAATTCAGCCATGAATCCATCAGGACCCAGGCTTTTCTTTGTTGGTAAGTTTTTTAATCACATTTTCAATTTCAATAGCTGATATTGGGTTATTCAAAATTGCTATATCTTCTTGGTTGAGCTTTTGTAGTTTGTATGTTTATAGAAATCTGTCCATTTCCTCTGTGTTTTCCACCCTATGTGAGTAGAGGTTTTCAAAGTAGGTATTGATGATCTTTTGAATTTCCATGGAATCTGTGGTAATTTCTTTCTTTTCAATGCTTATTGCATGAATTTGGGTTTTGTCTTGGTTTTTCTTGATAAGGTTAGCCAGAAGTTTATCAATTTTGTTGATTCTCTCAAAAAACCACCTTTTTGTTTCATTTTGTTGATTCTCTCAAAAAACCACCTTTTTGTTTCATTTAATTTTTGCTTTGATCTTTACAGTTTCCTTTCTTTTATGAGTTTTGGGTTTAACTTGCTCTTCTTTTGTAGAAGCTTGAGATGTAGCATTTGGTTGTTTATCTGTGCTCATTCTGTTTTCTTGATGTGACAATTTATTGCTATGTATTTCCCTCTTAAGACTGCTTCCTTTGCATCCCACAGATTATAGTATGTTGTTTCTGTACTTTCTTTGCATTGTAAGTATTGTTTTATTTCTTCTTTAATTTTATCTGTCACCCACTGATTGTCCATGGGTGACTTACTTTCCATGTCTTTATGCAAGTTTTGCAATTATTTTACCATTAATTCCCAATTTCAGTGCACTGTGGTCAGATAATATGCATGGGATAATCTTAATCCCTTTGCATTTACTTAGTGGGTTATTATATGGTCTATTTTGGAGAATGTCCCATGTGCAGCTGAGAAGAATGTATATTCTGATGTCATTGGGTGGATTACTTTGTAAACATCTACCAAGTCCGTTTTCATACAGGTATGATTGAGTTCCATTATTTCTTTGTTGACTTTTTGTCTAGTTGATTTATCTTTTTGTGACAATGGGGTATTAAGGTCCCCTGTTTTAATTGTGTTGTAGTGTATTTTTTTCATGTCAATTAGTATTTGTTTTATATAATTGGGTGCTCCTGTATTTTCTGCATATATATTTATAATTGTTAGTTCTTCCTTTTGAATATTTCCACTTACAAGTATTTAGTGACCTTCTTCGTCTCCTTTAATCATTTTAGGTTTGAAGTTCACATTGTCTGCAAATAGAATAGTCACCCCTACTTTTTTACGGGTTCCTGTTGCATGGAATACTTTTTTCCACCCTTTGACTTTTAATCTATGATTTTCCTTTTGAGTCAGATGTGTTTCTTGTATACAGCATATTGTGGGAACATGTTTCATGATCCATTCTGTCAACCTATTTCTTTTAATAGATGAATTGTGGCCATTTACATTTATAGGTATAACTGATACGTACTGCCTCAACTTTGCTATGTTATGCTTGAGTTGTTTTTTTCTGTTTCTTCCCCTTGTTTAATTGCTTGCCCTCCCTGGTGGTTTCTTTCTGTTGTTCTGGAGATCACAGTAATTTTTATCGCTACCTAGTATGTCTTCCAATACCCTTTCTAGGGTTGGTTTGGTCGACATGAATTTCTTCAGTTGTTCTTTGTCATGGAAGTATCTTGTATCTCCACTAAATTTGAAAGGAAGTTTTCTAGGTACATCATTCTGGGTTGAAAGTTGTTTTGTTTCAGGGCTTGAAACACCTCACTCCAAGCTCATCTTGACTTGAGGGTTTGTGTTGAAAAGTCTTCCATGATTCTATTGGGCTTTCCTTGCTAGTCGACTTGTGTCTTTTCTCTATTAGCTTTTAGTATTCTGTTTTCATGCTGTATGTCTGGGATCTTAATTATTATATATCTGGGTGCAGATTTATGTTGGTTGTGACTGTTTGGCATTCTATATGCCTCACTTATCTGCATATCAGATTTTTTCCCCATGTTTTGGAAATTTTCTGCTATTACATCTGTGAATAGTTTACCTATGTCATTTTCATTGACTCCTGCATCTTCAGTGATGCCTATTAGTCTTATATTAGTTTTCTTGGCATCATCTACTGCTTTGTTATATTTAAAAGTTCTAGCCTTTCATGATCGCTAATTGTGATCCTGTCCTCAAGGTCTGAAATTCTATCCTCAGCTTCATTTAAACTATTTTGCCTTGTTTCTTGGATATTGCTTTGAGTTTGTTTCATGGATTCTGCTTGTTTTTTATATTGTTCATTCAAGGTTTCAATCAGTTTCCCATGTTCCAGTACTTTTTTTAACTATTTCTTCTCTACTGCACTGAACAACTCCTTTACTAAGGTTGTTATTTCTGTCTTTACATGAGAGATTACTTCTAATTTGATTTCCTCTATAGCCTTATGGATTTGTCTTTTTATTTTACTTGCTGTCTTTTCAGAGATTTACAATGTGTGACTTTTAAAGTCCTATATTTCAGTATCTCCTTTACTTACTCTTGATCAACTATATGTTTGAGATTGGATTTTGGTTTTTCATTTTGTCATTTTCACCTTTTGGGCTAATATTTGGTCTTTCAATCCTACTAGTCTCATCTTATTGGTAGTGTGTATCTTAGGGTCCTCCTGTATGGTTGATGTTTGTCTAATTGCTGGTTGCCACAATGAAGAGGTGAACTAGTCAACTGAATTCCTCCTGTAGGGCCTTTTGGGTGAGTCCTATATTCTTCCTAGGCTGACAAGCCTAGGAGTATTGATGTAATTCAACCCTTAGTTCCTGCTGTTATTATGTCTTTAGGTGTTCAAGTCACCAGATCCCCCTGTTTATAGTATTTGTCTCGTCTGAGACCTTACTGTATCACTTGGTGTCTCATAAGTCTTTTTAATTTTCTCCAGGTTGGGGGAGGCCTTATTGGCACCCTCCTCAACCTACCTGATGTTCTCTGTGTGGAGGAAGAACTCATCACACTCTTTCCATGCTCGCCAAGGTTCTGCATCTGGAGGGGGCTTGCTATTGCTCCTGTTTAGCCACTGAAGATAGCAAACTATTCCTATTTTAGGGGCAAACTGATGGAAGCCTGCTGAGGTCTTCTGTTTGAATGAGGCGTTAGTGAGTCTCCCATTGACACAGCATGGTTAGTCCACTGCAGTCCAAGGTTCTGCCAGCAGGAGTGGAAGCCAAAGATCAACAGCAATACTAGGTCCAGGAGGTGGGGGGTCCCAGAGGGCAATGGCAGAACAGCTGAGATGCAGGGTATTTTTGGGGGGATGGACTTGCATACTGCTGGAGGTCCTGTGTCCCATGGTGGCAGTGGGATGGTCGTGGCACAGAAGGGGAGGTCTTGAGGGCCTGGCCTTGCATGCCACTGATTGTCCTCTGTCCCACGGTGGGCAATCTTCTTTTTTTAGATGCACATTCTCACCCCCCCAACCCTGTCACAATTTTGATATCTTTACTTTTTATTGACTGTTTTACAAAGCTACTCTCTGGCTGATTGTATGTTAATTTTTATCTAATTTAGTGGCCCAAAATAGACACATACCTCCCTGGTGTTTGGGAGAACAATGAGGGAGTTTCTGCTTTATTCAAACGCTTTTGGTCATGCAGTCTCATTGGATGAAACTCACTGCTGCTCCAAGTTCCAAACCAGTGCCTCACCCTTGATCTTTACTTTTTTAAAAATTTTATTTTAAAGAGGGTAAAAGTAAACATAACAAAACAGAACAAAGCAGATCAGAAGAAAACAATATAAGTGACACAGATTCAAAGCAAGACAACAGGAGATCTACAGTAGTGACCAGAATGTCTCTTGTTTTCTTCTAAGTAGTTGTCTGTATCTTCACACACAATAAACTCATATAAAGCAAAATAGTATAAAACTGATCAAAACAGAGTAATGAAGGCATTACAGGCCTTCAAAACCAGAGAATAGGAAAATCAACAATGGCTACTGTAATATCTCTTGTTCTCTTCAAAAATAGCTGTCCATACCTTCATGTATGTTGAAGTTAAACAATAAGAAACAGACTAAAACCACTCCAAACAAAGAATAAAAACATGACTGGATTTCACAGCATGATGATATGGAATCAGCAATGGATACCATAATGTCTGTTTTTCTACAAAGTAGCTGTTCATTTCATCACACTTAATATAATTGATTCTCATAAACTGTTTAGGAGAAGTTCTAGGCAAGTATAAGCCTCTACAGTGTACCTATCCTTTCTGTATTAGATGGAAAAACAAAACAAAACAAAAAGATTACTAGAAAAACAAGAAAATAGTAGGGAACCCAAAACAATGATGATACAAGCCTTCAAAACAAAGTGGTAGGAGCATAACTAATGTTGTTATTTTACATAGTGATCTTCAAGAGTTCCTCAGATCACCAGACCCAAACATGCAAAATTGTTCCAATCCTATGAATGTTAACTGTTTTGTTCCAAGAACTTATAGAATTTTTAGTACAATCATCTTAGCCATTCTGTGCGTTTATACAAATTTAGATTTTTTTCTTTTCCCTTCCTTTTTCTTTTTCCTCCTTTTCCCTGAGATATTATTTTTCCCTCCTTTGAGCAGATTCTTATCCTTTCACTGTATTTATTGAGAATTTTGTATCTTATATACTCTTACCATTTCTGACACTAGGAAAACAACATGGTATTTACACATTTTTTTATTTATTTCACTTATGAGTATGGTCTCAAGTTGCATCCATTTACTTATAAATATCTCACTGTGGTCATTCTTTATAGCCGAGTAGTACTCTATTATATAAAAGTGGCACATCTTTTTTATCCATTCCTCAGTTGATGGGCATTCAGGTTGTTTCCAAGATCTGGCTATTACAAACTGTGCTGCTATAAACATGGGTGCACATATGTCACTGTGGTATATGATGTTTTCAGTTCTTCTAGGAATATGCCTAGAAGTGGGATAGCTGAGTCAAATGAACCTTGCAATCTCAGCTTTTTGAGGAACCTCCAGACTGACCTCCACAGTGGTTGCACCATTCTGCACTCCCACCAACAGTGCAGAAGACTTCCTTTTTCCCCACAGCCTCTCCAGCATTTGTTGTTGATTGTTTTGTTTATCCTGGCTATTCCTTCTGGAGTGAGATGGTGGAACCTCAGTGCTGTTTTAATTTGCATTTCTCTGATGACCAATGATGCTGAACATTTTTTCATGTATTTATTTGCCATTTGTATTTCTTCATCTGAGAACTATGTATTCATCTTAGATGGCCATTTTTGGAATGGGTCTTTGAATTTTGGGGATCTGAATTTTTTTTAATTCTTTATATGTTCTGGACAGAAGTCCTTTGTCTGAGGGACTGTTCACTAAAATCTTTCCTAATTTATAGATTATCTTTTCACTATGCAGGAGATTTCTTTCCACATGCAAAAACTCTTTAATAGCACACAATCCCAGTTGTTGATTCTGTGAAGTATTTCATGTGCAGTTTGATTCTTGTTCATGAATTCTCTACCTAACCTAATGTCTTCAAGATTTCTACCTACTTTGTCTTCCAATAAATTTAGTGTTTCTGTTTTAATATTTAGATCTTTGATCCATTTAGACTTTAATTTAGTACACAGTGATAGGCATGGGTCTAGTTTTAGTTTTCAGCATATGGAGAGCCAATTTTTCTAGCACCATTTATTGAAGAGACTATCTTTCTTCCAGTGGATGTGTTTGGCCCCTTTATCAAAGATAAGGTGGCTGAGTGTGTTTGTAGTTGTAGTTGTATCTTCTATTCCATTGATCTTCAGGTCTGTTTTTATTCCAGTACCATGTTGATTTTATTACTGTAGCTTTGTAGTATAACTTCAAGTCAGGGATTGTGAAGCCTTGCCTTTGTTGCTTAGAAATGCCTTTGATATTCTAGGTCTCTTCTGGTTCCAGATGAATTTTAGGAGTGATTTCTCTACATCTGTGAGGTGTGCTGGTTACATTTTGATTCGGATTACATTAAATCTATGTAACAGAATGGCCATTTTCACAATGTTTGTTCCTATCCATGAACAAGGGATATCTTTCCATTTTCTGAGGTCCTCTTCGACTTCTTTTTTCAGTGTATTATAATTTTCCCTGAATAGATCTTCTGTTACTTTTGTTAGATTAATTCCTAAGTATTTCATTTTGTTGGATTCTATTGTAAAGGGTGTGGCTTTTCTTATTTCTCTCTCTGTGGTTTTGTATAGGAATGCTCTTGATTTTTGAGTGTTGACTTTGTATCCAGCTACATTACTGAATTTATTTATTTGGTACCGGAGATCGAACTCATGACCTTGTGCTTGCCAAGGAGGCGCTTATGCCGCTGAGCTAAATCCCCAGCCCTTGAATTTATTTATTATGCCTAGGAGTCTTTCAATGGAGTTTTGGGGGTCTTCTATGTAGAGTATCATGTCATCTGCAAATAATGATAATTTAACTTCTTCTTTTTCCTATCCTTAATCCTTCTATTTTTCTCTGTTGTCTAATTGCTCTGGCTAGTATTTCCAGCACTATATTGAATAAGAGTGGTGATAATGAATATCCATGTCTTGTTCCTGATTTTAGAGTAAAGGCTTTCATTTTTTGGCCATTTAATATGATGCTGGCTGTTGGTTTGTCTTAGATGTCCTTTATCTAGGTAAAGACCATCTATTCCAATTCTCTGTAAGGTTCTTATCATGAATAAGTGTTGGACCTTATCAAACACTTTTTATGCATCTATATAAATGATCATGTGTTTCTTATTTTTTTATTTTATTGATATGGTGGATTACATTTAGTGATTTGCGTATGTTGAGCCTCCCTGCATTTCTGGGATGAATCCCACTTGGTGGTGGTGTATAATCTTCTTGGTGATTTGCTGCATTCTGTTTAGCAAAATTTTACTGAGAATTTTGCATCTATATTCATTAGGGAGATTGCCCTGTAGTTCTCCTTTTTGGTTTGATCTTTCTCCAGTGTTGGTATTAAAGAAATACTTGCCTTCAGGAATGAGTTAGGGAGAATTACTTGCCTTTCAGTTTCACTGAAGTGTTGAGGAGTGTCAGCACTAAGTCTTCTTTCAGTTTCTTGTAGAATTCTGCAGTGAATCCATCTGGACCTGGGCTTTTCTTTGTTGGCAAGGTTTTAATTATATTTTCAATTTTATTAATTGAAATTGAGTTATTCAGCAGTTTTACATCTTCTTGATCTAGCTTTGTTAATTAGTATGTTTCTAGGAATGTGTCCATTTCTTCTGTTCTATGAAGCCTATGAGAATAGAGGTTTTGAAATAGGTATTGATGATCTTCTGTATTTCCACAAGGTCTATAGTGATTTAACTCTTTTCATTCTTTAATGCATGAATCTGAGCTTTTCCTTTTTAAAATAAGGCTGGCTAGCAGATTATCAATTTTATTCAATCTTTCCAAGAACTGACTCTGATTCACTGATTGTTTGTATTGTTTTGTTAGTCTAAATTAAATTGTTTTCTGCTCTGATCATTATAATTTTCTCCCTTCTTTTGGCTTTGGACTTGCTTTGCTCTTCCTTTTCCAGATGTTTGAGGTGTAGCATCAGGTTGTTTATTTGTGTTCATTCCATTTTCCTGATGTGGGAATTCATTGCAATAAATTGTCCTCTGAGGACTGCTTTTATTTCATCCCACAGGTTCCAGTAAGTTGTATTTGCATTTTCATTTGCTTGTAGATATTGTTTAATTTATTCTTTAATTTTCTCTGTGACCCACTGATTGCTCAGGAGTGTATTATTCAATTTCCATGTGTTTGTGGGGGTTTTGCAGTTTCTTTTGTCATTAATTTCTAGTTTCAGTGCACTATGATCTGATAACATACATGGCATAATTTCAGTTCTTTTGCATTTACTTAAGCATGTTCTGTGGGTTACTACATGGTCTATTTTAGAGAATGTCCCATGTGCCGCTGAGAAGAATGTATATTCTGATGTTGTTGAGTGGAACCCTCTGTATACATCTACCAAGTCCATCTGTTCACAGGACTGATTCAGTTTTGTTATTTCTTTGCTGATTTTCTGTCTAGTTGATCTGTCCCTTTGTGTCAATGGGGTGTTAAGGTCTCCCATTATAATTGTGTTATTGCTTATTTGATTTTTCATTTCTGTTAATATTTGTTTTGTATAGCTGGGTGCTCCTGAATTTGGTGCATGTATATTTAAGATTGTTATCTCTTCCTCTTGAAGCTTTCCCCCAACTAGTATGTAGTGACATTCTTTATCTCTTTTGATCATTCTTGAAGTTCACATTGTCTGCAAACAGAATAGCTACCCC
This sequence comes from Dolichotis patagonum, assembly GCA_004027295.1. Taxonomy (NCBI): domain Eukaryota; kingdom Metazoa; phylum Chordata; class Mammalia; order Rodentia; family Caviidae; genus Dolichotis; species Dolichotis patagonum. Next base: position 18,730 of record PVJX010005147.1, read on the forward strand.
TTCTTTGTTGTTGTTGTTGTTGTTGTTGTTGTTGTTGTTCCCGCTGCATGAAGTATTGTTTTCCATCCTTTGACTTTCAGTGTATGAGTTTCCTTTTGGGTTAAATCAGTTTCCTGTATACAGTATATGGTTGGATGTTGTTTCTTGATCCATTCTGCCAGTCTGTTTCTTTTAATTGGTGAATTGAGGCCATTTACATTAATGGTTATAACTGGTATATATTGGTTTATTTTTGACATGTTATCTTTCTGCTATTGATTCTTTAGCTTTCCCCTCTATTTAACTGTTTGCCTTGCTTATTGGTTTTTTCCTGTCTACCTAGAATGTTTTTCAGTATTCTTTGTAGCTTGGTTTGGTGATCATGCAGTTTTTCAGGTGTTGTTTGTCATGGAAGTATCTTATTTCTCCATCCATTTTGAAGGACAGTTTTGCAGAATACATCAATTTGGGTTGGAAGTTGTTTTCCTTTAGGATCTGAAATACTTCACTCCATGCTCTTCTTGACTTCATTGTTTGTGTTGAGAAGTCTGCTGTGATTCTGATAGGCTTTCCTTTATAGGTGATCTATCTCTTCTCTCTAACAGCTTTTAATATTCTGTTCTTATGTTGGATTTCTGGGATGTTGGTTATTATATGTCTGGGTGTATTTTCATTTTGGTTATGGCTATTTGAAGTTCTATACACTTCACTGAACTGTATGTCAGTTTCCATTCTCATGTTTGGTAAATTTTCAGCCATTACTTCTGTAAATAGCCTCTTGATAGCATTTGTGTTGTCACCTTCTTTTTCATTTATACTTATCAATCTTATATTGTTTTTCTTTGCCTCATCTTGCAGCTGTTGAATTATTATTTCCTGACTCCTTGTTGTTTTTAAAATATCTTTTCTTTCCTGTTCACTAGCTGCAGTCTTGTCTCTGAAGTCTGAAAGTCTATATTCACTTTCATTGAGATAGTTTTTTTTTTGATGGAATTTTTGATTTCCTGTATATCTCTTTGAATCTCCCTCATGCATTCTGTTTGTTTCTTACATTGTTCATTCAAGTTTTCCATCTTTTTGCATTGTTCCTCTAATTTTTTAACTATGTCTTCTTCAGATGTGTTCAGCCTTTTTTTCAGTATAGTTATCACTTCTTGTTTTACCTAAGAGATTTTTTCTAGTGTGAGTTCTTTTATGGTTTCTCGGAGATGTTTCTTTACTTCAGTTGATACCTTTTCAGGACTTTCAGGTGTATGTCTTACATTTTCCTCTATGTCCACATCTTCTAGGCTTGCTTTGGATGGGCTGGAGGTTTGAGATTGCATTTTGCTCTTTTTTTTGTCATTTTCCTATATCCTCTTAGGGAAGCTGCAGGCAAGGTCTCAAGTCATTTCTGGGGTTGAGAGCATCTATCCCCATTGCAAAGAGTTTCCCCAGTTGAATGGATGTCCTTAGACTGACCTTACCAGGTGGCTCCCAGCCACTTGGGGTCTCCAGGTGGGGCCCTACCACTGTTGGAGATACGTGCCCAGGCTTCCGCATGGGATGGAAATCATTGCACATACTTTTGGCTTGAGAGGCAGAGTGCAGGCACCTGTGGGCCATTCTGTGGTCACTGGGAGGGGTCCAAATAAGCCTTGAGGGCCTTTCTGGTATGTCCTCTAGTTATGTCGGCTGCTGGGCGAGGTTCTACTAATCTCAGAATGATGTGCCAAAGCTTCTCCATGGGATGGAAATCACTGCGCACACTTTTGGCTTACAAGGTGGAATACTGGTGGCTGCTGGCTCCCTTGTTCTTTACTTATCCAAGGGCCCTCTGTTGCTAGCCAAATCTCTGTCCTCTGAGCCATTCTCCGAGTTTCAGTTTCTCTGTTGCCCTGATCTATGAATATCTCACTCCCTGGCTTTCTTTTCCCAGTAAGGAGGGAGAAGAGTTTAGGAACCTATGCCATGAGTCTGGATACAGCTGAAGTACTGGCTTCTTCCTTCAGGAAGTTAGATCCATTCCCAAGATGGCATGTTCACCAGACATGCAGTAAAAAAAGTGCTGTGCCAGAAAAACCTTGCTTCCTTTGCCTTCATGATACTTGACTCTATTTATTGGGTTTCTGTTTCATGTTGATTTTCTTTATCTGATCCTCTTTATCTCTTGAGTTCCTGACTACCTGTGCTTTCTGACATGCCTCCTCCAAGGTTCCATCACATACCTCTGGTTCTAGCTGGCCATGATGGTTCCACCCTTTTTGTTCTTTCTTCCTTCACTTTACAGTCTGTCAGGTAATAGGATCTGTTTTACCTAGAAAAAGCAGAAGATTTAAACACTCAAAACTGGAACCCATAATTAGAAATATTTTCCATACAATCCAGTATAAATATATTTATATATTTGAATATCCATATACCTAGAAAATGCATAAATGATTCTCTTGTTAGTTATGATGCTCTGTCATATTTTATACTGTTTCATTTTTCAAATATGTTAGCATCAAGCTCTTCAAATCATTTCAAGACATGTTAATGGATTGCCCTCAAACATAGCCATCCCTTTGGGTTTAGGGATGTGACTCTATCTTATTCTTTGGAGAAGCAGCATGCATACTAGTAATGAATCTAGCCATTTCTCTGCTGAAAGGGATCAAGTACATTCCATTTGTGTCATTTTCAAAATGTTGCAGTGAAAATCTTTGTATGTTAAACCTTAAAATGATACATACTCAAAAGTGGCATTTTCGATCATAGCCACCTGTATGTGTGAATTCTGAATTTTGTTTCCATAAATATTAACAATTCGTGTTTCCAATTGGTTGCAGTGTTCTTCACTCCCACTAATGTCATATGTAGCATTCTTCACTCTTGCTAGCATGCTTGCTTCCTGCTACTGACCAGAAGTGCCTGTCACCCCTCAAACAGTTTTTTTTCTGGGTATAAGGTGGGGTTCTTTTCTTTGCCAGTAATGATGCATTTGTTTTAATGTGTTTATTGGTCAGTTTGATTCTTTCTTCTGCCAGTTGCTTGAGTGAACATTTTATTTATTTATTTATTTATTTATTTATTTTTTATCAATACCAGGGATTGAACTCACGACCACATGCTTGCATGGCAGGCACTTATGCTGCTGAGCTAAATCCCCAGCCATTGAGTGAACATTTTAAACAATGTTCTACTGGATAGCCTGTGTTTTTCTAATTAATGTGTGGAGTTTTGCTTTTTTATGATTATTAACTCAATTTCTGTCAAATATTTACCTACTTTATCATCTTTAATTTTAGTTATGTTGACTTTGTCATATAACATTTAGAAACCATTATGCAGTTAACTATATTTATCTATTCTTTTTCAGGTTTTTGATTTCCTATTTTGCCCAAAAAAATCTTACCTCCACAAGGTAAGATGCACACATGACACCTTAGTTTTCATCTTAATATTTAAAAAATTATTTATGCTTGTATTGTTAACCCATCTGGAATTAATTTTATATGGAGTACACAAGCAAAATTTAACTCTGCTTCTTTCCAATCAATTATACTTGCATTATTTATTAAATAAGCAACTTTATTCACAGAACTGAAATGCCATTTTTGTCATAAATTAATATCCATATATATATTTGGATTTATTTTGGTCTTTCTTTTTTGTTCCAGTAATTCTGTATGTGTTTCTGTACCCAAAGCATAATGTCTTACTCAGTATACTCTTAAAATAACTTTTATTGTAAAATCAATTTAAAATCAAGTCTTTCCTTATTCCTCATTCAAAATTTTGGGCCTATTCTTGAGTATATTTTATTTCATTGAAGTTCAGAAATAATTTTACCTAGTTGTCCCATCACCTCCTCACTACTCAGGATGCTTGGCTTCAAGTTACACCATAATAAATGTTAAATTTCAATTTTTAAAATTGTTTTATATTAAGCTTTACTGTCTTTGAACATGTTATGTCTTATTCATGTGTTTGACTATATTACTATTTACTAGTATTTCATAATTTTCTTTACACTGCCCCATACATTGATGTTGTTTATTCTTAGGTATCTTGTAGTTTTTGTTGCTATTATAAATGAATTTTTTATTTCGTGCAGGGATGACTCTCATCCTTTGTTTTCAGCTTGTTAATACTAATAAGCCTTGGATTTCATCTTGAATCAGAGACAGCAAATATAACAGTGGCAGAGAAAACTCACCTTGAATCTGAGGACTTGGAAATTAGACCAGATTCAAGGTGAGGTTTTCCTCTGGGATTTCTTAATGAAGCTGTCCACTTAATGCATGTGATTTTCATCAGGCTTAATCCTACTAAATTTGCAGGTGTGGAGAGGGCTTATGCTGGTGAAGGGATACCTCCCAGTTCCTAAGGTTGAGAAGAACTTTTCTGGGACCCCCACTGTATCGTAGAGTAGAGACTGTCTTCCAGTGTTTGGCAAAGGCCGACATGGGACAGCCCTCAAGCAGAGAATCATCACTGACATTGTTACTCTTGTCTCTACTTGAAAATCTTCACCACAATTTCTCATGCATATGTCACTTCAAAGCATCCAAAGTAAATTTGACATTTTCCCTAAAACTTTTTCCTTTTCTCTATTCTTGGCCTTTATGAACACTATCACTATGTATATAGACTGAGACCTGAGTCATTGTGTCTTCTAACTCTACCATCATATAAACCATTCAGTTCCAACCTTCTAGATGTTATTCAAATTTTGCTCCTTTCTTTCAAAGAATCTTATATTTTTTTGTTTCTGTAGCCTAAGTCTTTACTTCTCACCTAGACCGCTACAATAGTATCATAAACGAGGTTTCTGCCTCTTGATTGTCTTTCTTAAGTCTATCTCTTGTTCAGTCCACCAAGGTGATCTATCTAAAGTATATATCAATGTTTCTCTTTTTAAATATCAATAGCTCTCTGCTCATAGACTGATAAAGACTCGACATTGTTTCCATTTTCTATCTTGCTGCAGATGCAGTTCTGTGTGCTATTCCCAACTTGTCAGTTGGTGCCTGTTTATTCTTCGATAGGCTCCATCATCACTTGAAAGAAGTTGTCACTGATTGTAACTATTTCTTCTCTATGGTCCCCAATTTTTTCTAGAAGACTTCAAATGAAATTATTGTGTCATAAATTTATCTAGCAGTTAGCTTACAATCAATGGAAAGAAAGTCTTCCCTATGGAAATCTAAACTAATGATGTGAAACTTATTAACTTTTGGGACAACAGTTCTACTTGTTAGATGAGAAAACAGAACCAGCTGTTGCAAATTCATGGCTCACAAATGCTATTTGCTCCAGACAATGTTAGTCCATACATTGTTTAAAAAATTATTTGTAAAGGCAATATGTAAAGATTAAGACTTTCACATCAGTATGGATTTCTTCTCTCAAAAACTCTGAAGTTCCAGCAACAACCTATCTACACTCCATGACAACAACTAAGTTGGGTTGAACTGACAATGATGTACTAAGGAGAGCCACAGTGGCCCACTCAGCAGGGCACTGTATACCTTGCCCTCTATCTCCAGTGCTTCTTTCCATACTGGCTCTAAAAGATTTTGCAGTTTGCCAGCCGTTGCACAGGTGTTGACCCTGGTTTTAGAGACAATACTTGTCTGAATTGCATAAGAACTTCTAAGTTTTGGAGATTCAGAGACAAAAATTGATAAAATCAAAGAACCTTAGGAAATATTACCAAGTAATTTAAGCTAGTGAGAGAATTACCACTGCTGAAAGCAGAAACATATTTCTAAGCGATGTAAGAGTAATACAGTGAAGCATATTTTTTTTTCTGCAAACCAAAACAAACAGGAGTGTACTTAACAGCTATCCAAATGGTGCAACGTCAGGGATAGATTTTCAAAGCATTAATGGGAATCTGTCCACCTGATCTCTATTAGTGTTAATAAAAACCACATAGCTCTGTGCTTTGAAAACTTCTCCTAGGTGTTTCCTTATGAATATTTATGCAATCAGAAGTACATATAGCTAAGTATAACCCATTGGATATTACTGAGTTATAGCAGAGTTTCAAAGTTTTTAAATTCCAGCACAAATATATTTATCTAGAAGCATTTTTTTAAAGTAAAGGAGAATTAATTAAGTGCCATATCCTGGAAAGAGATTGAATTAAAAGTGAAAACAGTTGGGGTTAAGTATCTATCTGATGCCATCTTTTGGTCTCTAATCTTTCTGAGCCTTATTTTTCTCATCTGTAGAACAAATATGTTACCCAAGCTTCCTAATCACAGGACTTTTTGTGGGCTTTCAATGAAGCGGTATGTGAGAAAGTGCTTCATAAATAAAATAAAGCATTATGTAAATTCTAGAATTTACCATTAAATCAAAGGTAGTTGTAACAAGTAAAATGCCATTTTCTGATTATTTCTTAATGCTTTTCTTCCTTTGTACCTATGTGTCTCCTAATTCTAGCTGAGCTAAAACTTGTAATCCTCCTGCCTCAGCCTCTCAAATTGCTAGGATACCTGTAAGTACCACAATGCCTGGTTCAATTGCTTATTTTTTTAGAGTTAAGAGTGTCCTGTCATATTGAGGCCTGAACTTACCCACTTATCAATTAACCTCTTGAATAGTTTCTAGCCACTCATTTTATTTAAATAATAATTCTAAATGTACTTGCTTTTATTAGAAATTAAGTGGTAGCCATTAGTTTTATTACTCACTTAATCAGTGTAAGTTATAAAATCTTTTGGAATATATATTTTTTTTCATGATTGTCTATTTGCCATGGTTTAGTATAACAGAATATAGCATCTGCATAAAAATATCTTCCACATGAGCACACATTCTGAAAACTATTCATTATCAGATTGAAGCCACCAGGACATAATCTCTTGATGCCCAAAATTTGGATTCGTAAAAGGGATGCACCCTCCCCACTCCCAGCATGGTTTTCATGAGGAAAGGATTTTACCCTGATTTTGCCTTCAGCCTTTCTTAGACAGAAGGATAATATTATGAAAAGTTTAACGCTGTTTTTGAAACAACTTCGCCATTCATTTATTCACTCAACAAATGCTTAGTTACCAAACAACTGACTGTCCTGAGATCTTGAGAAGACAGAAGCAAAATAATGTTTCCATTTGCATAAAGGCTGAGTAACTGTCAAGAAGAGAAGAGAGGGCAGGGCTTCTGCACAGGGTGATAAGTGAGAACAAAGGGAGGAGTCTGGGGAGGGATGCTCTGGTTCTCATGGCCTCATGTGGTCAGAGAGGGCATCCCTGGGTAGGTCCCTGCAGAGACAAGTCCTAAAGAATGAGAAGTGCTATATGAACACCAGCAAAACTGGAGTCAAGCAATTCAACTTCACTCTGCATTTTACCATCTTCAGGGAAGAAATGCACATGGGGAGGTTGAGCTTTTGAGATAAGCCTTCCTGAAAATGTTTTAATGGGAAACATACACACAAATTTAGAATGTATGAAAGCTGATAATGTAAGCAACATGAAAATAACCAATTACTTTATCAGGTAATATATTATCAAAGTTTTAAACTTGTCTTTCAGAGAGGCTCAGAAATTGGGCACTCATAGATCTGAAGATTGCAATATGGAGATACTAAAAACTGGAGTGACCATTGCTGACAGGTGATGCATTTTTTAAAATAATGTAAAAACAAATGTTCTAGCAATATCTATGAAGGAGAACAGTTAGTATTTTTGTTCTTTAAATTTGATATAAAAATTTAGATATAGTAATACAACTAAGACTTGTATCCACCTACAAATTTTGTAAAAGGTAGCATTTTATTACTGCACTTTTCAAATCTTCTTTAAAAAAAAGAAATATTAAATAAGCATTATATGTTGGGCATTTACTTTTACTCTTCTTCCTTCATTGCCAGAGGGGACTAGTATTTTGGATTTGATGTTCATCACTCCTCCACATATCTTTGTACTGTCACTACAAGTCTACATCAAGATTATTACATGTTGTAAAATCTAAGTAGAAAGTAACTTATTATCTGAGTAATCCTTAAAATTGTTTTATTCCATGAAGTATATGTTCATATACAGATTATATGTGTTCATGCATACACACATATATCCTTGAAGAAATAAAGCAAATGTTTTATACACTCATGTTGATATATATAGCTTTAGTTCATTCGTTTTGCTACCATAACACAGAAAATCTACTGCAATTTTAAAATCAAACCTCCTGGTGGCACAATTTAGGCACCTTCTCTGTTTCAAAAATGCTTTATGTTAAAAATACTTTGTTTATTTAAAATAATATTACAGTGAATATTTTTGCATATTGTTCTTTTTGCTGGTGCATAAGGATTCCTCTAGGGAATAGATCTAGGAGTGAAATTGTTAGGTATTGTTTTAGCAACCTTTCTTTACTATAACAAATACCTGTGACAAACACCTTATAAAGAGAAAAGGTAAACTGGGTCTCACAGCTGTGAAGATTTCAATTCATGATTAGTTGGTCCATTGCTTTGGGCCTATGATGAGACAGTTCACTATAGATAGCACGCAGAGGAAAACTGTTCATCTCCTGACCAGGCAAGGTGTGTGTGTGGGGGGGGGGTTTCCACTGTCCCCTTCAAGGGCACATTGCAATGACCTGTGTACCTGTCGACTGGCCCCAGTAGCATCACTCTAGGGACTAAGCCTTTAACACATGGAAATTTGAGTGACAATTACAATCCAAACAATACTGGGTATGAAGGATCCTTACTTTTAACAAAATTGGTATATATTTTTGTGCTCTAACAGTAAGGGGTAAAGATTCTTATTCTGAATTCATCAGCATTCAAAACAGTTGGAGTTCATAATTTTTTGCTGGGCTGGGGATAAGATGATTTGTCATTTTAACTTGTATTTTCTTAAATGAGGTCATATTTTAAAAATTCAAAAATGGGAAAGTGAAAGATAGAAGCCTCTTAGAAGGCAGTGTAACTGAGTATATATTATGCTAATTTCCTTGTCCCTGACAGAGTTATCTAAGTAACAGTACAACTTCTCCCCAAAATTGTAGTATTAAAATTTTAAAATAACAATCTCCTATTCATGCCAGTCCGTTATACTACATCCATTTAATTATGAAATTCTTCCAAAATGTAGGTCCATTGCAATTTTTACTGTTATTAGAACAATAATAAAACTTTTTCCTCTATTATAGAATCTCCCTGAGACCTAGAGATTAATGTACATTCTGACAGTTTTTATGTTTTAGCACATAGATTAAAGAAGGAAATTGCTGGATTCTGAAAATGTAAGAAATAAACATGAATATATATGCATATATATATTTATTTATACACATACATAGATTTATACATAGACATATGCATATATCCTTTCCTAATGAATGAGAAAATGCTATACTTTTAAAATATAACGTTGTTTATCTGTCTCCTATTAGTGCATATCTTTTAAGGAGATAAATGGCAAAAATAAAGAATTGAAAAAGAATCTTATAGTATAAAATTTTTTGTGTACTGAAATATATTTCAAGTGAATTAATATGGTTTAAATGTCTACAACTTTACAATAAATTTAATGTATTTACAAGATGGATATTTTACCTCTGTTATACTTTTGGCCATTGAGACAACAATTGGGGCACTTGCTTTTTAAAATTTACATGTGTCTGTTAAAGTAAGAAACCTGGACATATTTTTATGTCATAAATTGATGTATAAATTAATGTATATTTTAGCAGCAAAGACATTCAGTATCCTACATAAGTTGTTACCACTAAGTACTACTTCAATTCAGTATAACTTTAATTATGAAACAGAGCTTTTATCTGTTTCATCTGCTTTTGATGTCTTCATTTTTATTATAAAATCATTTTATAAATGCTATGTAATTCACCTGTGGTTCTACTAAATTGTCTAGTTTTACTCTAACAAATGGAAGATCAGGCAGTAGCCTTAATATACTCATCCTGCTCCTCTCATCTTGTGTATCATTACTAAAAATAAGGATGGTTATGATGTTTAATGAAAACACAGATTCATAACATGATTAGCCCAATGTCTAACAAATTTCAGAGTGCCCCCGGCCTTAAAGACTTTACTCTGGATCTGTGCACATGTTGTATATACAAAGTATTTTTATATTGTAAGAGTCTAGAATAAACCCATTTCACTAGAGTATCAATATATCCCCAGTGACAAACTGGAAAGAGACAATTATAAGTGGTGTGTGTGGAATGGGGACCTGAGTGTGTGGTAACTGGGGGAGGAGGCTGGAGTATCTTAGCCTTCTTCTCAAGCACTAGAAACAGAGGATTTTGAACGTTAGACACACTTCTTGTCTGAAAAATTGGGATGTATAACCTAGAATTCTGTCTTTACAGGTAACACCATAAATATCCATGTAATAAAAGAGCACTGATAAACTTACTAAGATCTGATTAAAAAATTAATTTTGATTCTTTTCCATCTTTCATGAAACTCAAATTACACTGTTCCCATTGCTCTTAAATCATTGTGTGCATATATGTTGCCCCAAGCTTCAACCTTTTCTTTCCTTTTCCTCCCAAATTTCCTCAAAATTTTTATATGCTAGTATAAAATAGCAAGGAAAAAAACCCTTTTGCATTAGTGTAGAGAAGACTTGATTATACTTGTAGACTGAACAAAAATGAGGAAGATAAACACAGAAGAATGACTTCCTCTGTGTGCAGTTATTCAATTTTATTTGAAGGGATACCCTGGTCTGAAATTGTTTTCATTTAATACAGTATCTAACTGAAGGTTTCAAGAATATTTCAGGGGACAAAAGCAACTTGAGAAAAGGCATTTTGAGAAGTACACTTATGCAGTGGATCTATAGGCAGTTTAGGGACATTTGCAGAAAGGAAGCACAGACAATCCTAGGGACAGATAGACAGGTAGACGGGATCTAGCCATGAAGAGCATTGTGTATCGCTATATGGATTTGGAATTTTGCCTTTGACAAAGAGGTATTGTCAGCTATTGAAAGAGTAGAAGCGCTGCAGGAAAGTGACCAGCGTTACAGTGTAGGACATCCAGGCTGGCGGCAGTGTGGGCTGAGAATGCCCACTGTGAAGCCTGAAACCAATTGGAAAGCACACGACCTGGGTGATGGAACTAGAGCAAGACATGTGGAGGCCAAGCACGATAGGAAAGGGTGGGATCAGCTGAACCCAGCTTTGGGTTTAAACGTCGAGAGGGAAGATTAGAGTGAGCTTGTACATTTCCAGCTTGAGGTACTAGGGGTTGTACTCCTCAGTGAAACAGAGAAATAGAAAAGCAGATCAGGACCAAGAATGAGTTCACTTTCACACAGAACACATTTGAAGTGTCAGTGGGACTGGTAGCTGGTCACACTACTAAAGGACAGTGTAATTTGAGGTTGCTGAAGTAATGCTGAGTGGAACTCTGAAGTATGGAAGAGGCTTGAAATCTGAGTGCAGGAAGCCCTAGGCTGGGGGAAGGGAACAAGGACTACAGGTATCTCAGCACGGGGAGATGGAGTTTGGGGCTCAGAAGTCTATTAAAGCAGTGCTATGAGAGTGCATACACAGCTTACTTGTGGAATCAAACCTAATTTTTTCACAACTATGGCACCCTGCTTCTGAGCATACAGTGACAAACAAAACCTAACAGCAAACACTGACATACATGCCTGTTTTAAGGATGCAATCTCCTCAAGGCCATGGGTGGTCTTTAGGGATTCAAATCTCTACAACAGTTCTGGATTCTCCAGTCTACCTTTCTTTTCTCTTTGTGCTGCATGAGTAGGAAGCTCCCCAAGACTCATGTATGTTTCACCCTGGACTTTGGGTCAGCAGAGCTGTTGCACCTGGGGTACCTACGCACTGACTGTTTACTTTGGCCCCATTGAAGAAGTCCTCATTCTGCTGGATCATTCTGAACCCTGTGGCTGTGCCTGTGTCCAGCATGATGCTGGTCCCGAACTCTTCTACCATAGGCTTCAGAATCAAGGGATCCATTTGCAGCCTCCTCATTCTTTTTTGTTTGTTTGTTTAATTTTAGAGGGAATAAAACAGCAGTTAAACTAACTGAAACAGTGATAAGACAATAAGAAATCCATAATAGTTACTATATTGTATGTTGTTGTCCTCTAAATAGTTGCTCGGCTTTAGGGCTGCAAAGTCAATCAAACAATACAGTTCCTCAGAATTAGCTGGTTGTTCACTGAGAGTGGGGAGGGGATCTCCTCTTTCCAGCCTGTGCCAGCTGGCCCACAGGCAAGGGCTTACCTTCCTTCCCGGTGCTCCCCAATCTGCACCCTGGCTGGCCCACAGGCAGGGGCTTACCTTCCTTCCCAGTGCTCCCCAATCTGCACCCTGGCTGGCCCACAGGCAGGAGCTTACCTTCCTTCCTTGTCCTCCACAATCTGTGCTCAGGCCAACTCACAGGTCTTAGGGGATGAGGGGCTTAGCTTAGCCACCTCATTCTTGCAAGAGGCCCCCAGTTAGTGCATCAGGCTTCTCTGCACTTCTTTGTACCTTCAGTGGAGACCCAGGAATTCATGGCTGCCTGCTCTCTACCATAGTAGTGTTTCATGCCTGAGGCACATATTTATGTCTACTTGTGTTTTGATAAATAGCTGTTAATTCCAAATCTTAAAAATCAGTTTATGCCCACTCTTATCCAGATGGTGCTCAGTGCCCGCCTGACTTCCCAGGGCCCCGTTCAGCCCAGGCATGCCCAGTACAGGTGCTGCGGCCAGGCCTGGGAGTGGGCTGCTGGGCGGGGAGTCCCGGGGGCAGGCGGTGGGCGAGGGCATTGTGGGATCCTTCATGATCAGAGACGGGGTCACTTCTCTCTCGTGAGTGTAGCTGATAAGACATCTAGGTGGTAAAGAGATGGCAGACAATGTCAAAACCCTTCTCAAGGACCATGGCAGGGGAATCAAAGACTCCATCTGGGGCGTTTGTAGCATCTCAAAGCTAGATGCTTGGATCCAGCAAAAGAGAGAAGAGCAGCATCAAAGAAGGACTAGTAGTATCTGGACTCGGAGGAAAACCCAGAGTATAGCGCAGAGAGAGTGTCATGTATTGGTAGCCCAGTTTTCCAGTGCTGTGCTTGGAACGGTGGAGTACTCTGGTTAAGTCTACTCTTGTTTGATCGAGTATTTATTCCTGTGCTTCAGTCGTAACAGCCCAGATTATTGGTGACCCATCCCTATATGGAGATATTTGGTCTTGGCTGGAATTCTTCCTTTAGTTCGATTTTCAGTGCTCCCCCTGTTTGTGCTTAGCAAAGTTGTGAATGCCATTTGGTTTCAAGATAGAGCTGACCTGGCATTTGAGGTGTCGGGGAGAAAACCTCAACTATTCCCCAGTGTCAGCAAAATAATTGCTGACATGCTCTTCAACTCTTGCTGCAGACTCTTTTCCATAGCCAGGGGATGTTTGAATCTGTTTCCTATCCCCCTGGTTGGTCAGCTGGTCAGTCTGCTGCATATATCCCTTCTGTATTCACTGTACTGCTTGGGTATTGTTGGTTCAATAAAGGAGTTGAAATGCATTAGTGGTTGTCAAACACAGAAAGGAACTGGCCTTACTTCTTTGGATTTGGTCTGCCCTTGGCTTTCCTCACAGCAGTGCAGTTCTCCTATACCATCAGTGGCTACCTCTTCTCTATCGTCTTACCTTTGTTCATCATCAGCACCAGTGAAGCCAAGACCCTGGAAAAGCCTGCCTTTTCCAGTTGTGCCTCTTCTCCTTGGTGATCTTTCTTCTTTCTTTCTTTCTTTCTTTCTTTCTTTCTTTCTTTCTTTCTTTCTTTCTTTCAGTACTGGGGATTGAACTCAACTCACGCTTGGCAGGTAGGCACTTATGCCACTGAGCTAAATCCCCAGCCCTCTTTGGTGATTTTCTTAAGCAACAGGCTCTTCCATAAGACAGTCTACCTGCAGTGGGCATTGAGCAGCTTCACTTCTGCAGAGAAGCTCCCCTCACCGTGTCCATTTCCTACCAAACTGAAGGCCGCTGCAGGCCACAGTTGCCTGCTGTCCAGAGGCAATGGATGGGATCGGAAGGTGGCTGTGGACGCTCTTTTCTCTGTTCTCCTTCCCTGGTCAGGTGGAGCCCATTCTGCCTTGGGTCCCCTGTGTGTTCCCTTCTCTTTGGAGAATTGGAGTTTTTGTCTCTTACGGTGCACATAAGGCAGAATCTTCCTGACACCAATGTGTGCATTTTTATCTCCATCATGATGGTTTTTTCAGTATTTTCCAGCCCCTGTACCTGGACTGATTTGAATAGTTTATTTTTTCCCTTGTGCTATTTACCCTCCTATCTGTTCCTCCTGCCTTCCAGTCCCCTCAGATGAATGAGTTTTGTACATTTTGTAGACTTGTTATTTTTGATTTTCTGTGAAGCACATACGTTGGATGTGGGAGGTAAAGCAGTACAGTGTCTTAGTTACTCCCAGTCACTCCCATTACAGCCATCACTGTCTTGTTTCTTGTAACTCAGGGTAGGTTTTGGTCTCTCGTGCTCTACTGCAAAAAAGGAAAAGAAAAAAAAGAGCTTGAAGAGATGGAAAGACCTCACAGCCATATCAGCTAGGTTTTGAGGTAATTTTCTTTCTTTCCCTTGAAGGAGAAAAAACTTTTCTCTCACTGGTACATTTGAAGCTCGCCAGCTTTGGGGAGATACCAATTCTGGACAAGTGCCACCACAACAGAGAATGCTCAGGGAACCTGAACTTTTCAGCTCTGAAAGGTAGAAATTTACTCTTGGCCACTGCCATGTCTCACTGGTATTTTAAAGGAACACTGATTAAACTCAACAAACCTGAAAAAAAATCAACTTACAGAATTTATCTTATGTATACATCTGGTTATTTTCACAAAATAAGAATAATTACTTTCATTCATTTATTTAATTCATGAGTTTAATTGATTTACTCTCCTTTAAACTTTTAAACATTAACTCTAATACTGTAGATGCTTCAAGTTATGATCATAGATATATGACTTAAAGATGCAATAAAGGCTTTTAATAGTCAAAAAGTTGACAGAAAATGCACAGAGAAATCTAGTGATCATAAAATATAGTATCTTACCTGTGCTTAATCCTTAAATTATTCAAAATAAAAACTTCTTTTTCTTCATTCATTTATTTACATTGTACATTTCATCATGAAATGTAACTCCTACATCTTCAATTTTAAAAATTTATTTCTGTAGATTTCTGGACTAGGGCAGTCTTATCAGATATGAAGGTAATATCACCTACATCAGACAAGCTCTTGGTTTTTCACCATTTGATTTTGGTTGGCAT
The DNA here is from genome assembly GCA_004027295.1 of Dolichotis patagonum. NCBI lineage: Eukaryota > Metazoa > Chordata > Mammalia > Rodentia > Caviidae > Dolichotis > Dolichotis patagonum. The sequence continues at coordinate 33,958 of PVJX010005147.1, forward strand.
ATGAGACCTGGTTCTACAGTCTAAAGAGCTTCAAATTAGAAACCATGATTTTGGTTTGGTCATTCTTCTTATAGACACCCATTTTTAAGTTTACCCAGGCTTAATGAATTTAATACATTTTTATTTCTAACAACTAGTCTTCTAAACTAAAAGATGTCTTCCTTTTTCTTCTTGTCTTTTTTTTTAATGCTATGGATCCAATTCCCAGGTATATGTCAGGAAAGATCCTTCTCCCTGAAATACAGCTCCAGCCTCCTTTCTGGTCTTAAAGGGGCTTCCCTTGCACCCTAGCTTCTACCTCCCTTCTCTAACCTTAAAGCCTAATCTTTTAATAGAATTTTAATTAGTACATGTTTGCAGTACATAATGTTTACATATATCATAGGAAGTTTGTACATATACATAACACATCTTTTTAATCTGCTCTTCCCACCTATCCCTTCCTGTTGCTCCCAACTGTTGTTCCCCTCCAGGTATAAAAGCTCTATTTCCATGTTTTTCTTCAATTTTTTAATCACTATTCCTTCCCTCACTTCCCCTTCCCTCTATCTCTTGTTCTCCTTCCCATTTTAAAAGACCTTAGTCATAGAAAGACTAAGCAGGTGTGGAGGGGGCTATAGTTGTGTTAAATATGAATCAGAGAATATTTCAAATTTTTAGAAATTAGCTCTGCTGTAGTAGAGGTGGTTCTTTGGTTATCCCTGCATATATGTAGTCATTGAGGCTTAATGTCCCACAGAAAAAAACGTACTGTGGAGAGCCTGGCAGGTAAGAAGAAGTAGAGTCGATGGAAAAAGAGTCAATGGAAAAAGAAAATTGGGTCAAAGATACAAATGGAAGTCTTGTGACAGGACCTGTTAAGGAGGATATTTCAAGAGAAAATAAATAGCAGTGGTAGGTGCTATAATTAAGATTAAACCAAGGTGCTGTAATTCTGACACAAAAGGACAAATATTGTATGATTCCATTTATATGAGGTACTTCTACTAGTCAGATTGATGGAGACAGAAAGGCGAATTGTGGTTGCCAAGGGTTGTTGGGAGGGAAAAATCACAAGCTAATGGTTAGTGGTTACAGAGTTTCAGTTCGAGAAAATAAAAAATGCTGTAGAGATATATGGTGATGATGATTGCAGAACAATATGAATGTATTTCTATGACACTGAACTATATACTTAAAGAAAGCCAAAATGGTAAGTAAAATACTACGCATATACTATGAATATTTTCATAATAAAAGCACTACATGTATGGTGACTAAGATAAATGCAGAAATGTGTAGTAGTTTTGATATATGCATATGGTTGGTAACTTTTAGAAGAACAGTTCAGCAGAATAATGGTTATTCTTATTGTGGCTTGCAGTGTTACAATCCACCATTCATGGAATGCACACCATTCTATGTGTTCATAATTCTGTGGAATGGCTGAGCTCAGACGAGTGGACTCTCTTGGTACCGCTTGGGTTGTCTCCTAATTTGTAGGAAGAGGTAGATGGAACTAGAATGTCTTGTAAGACTTCCCTCTCATATGCCTTTCTTTGGTGGGCTGACTGGTAGGCTAAGTGTGTTGGTTAATCTTTATTGTCAACTTGGTTGGTTTGAGATATGCCTAGGAGATCAGTAAAGTGTATTTGTTGGATCAAGAAGACATGACCTTGGGGATTACAGCTGATCCCTGGCTCCTTCTTCTCTGGCATTTTCCCTGTCTCTCTGCCTCTCAGCCACTAATGAGACATACAGCTGCTCTCTGGCAAGGCCTTCTACCATGATGTTTCTGCTTGCAGTCCAATCAACCATGGACTAAGACCTCTGAAACTGTAAGCCAAACTAAACCATTTCATCCTTTAAGTTGTTTTTCACAGGTTTTTGTTTACAGCATTGGAAAACTGATCAATACAGTCTTTTCTTTCACTACTTGGCTAGCCAAAGATTCTTTTGTTGTGACTGGATCCCGAGTCAGATTCCCAGAGAATGAGATCTAATATGCAAGCACCAAATCTTTGTTTATATCATCCTTGCTAATGGGTCATTCACTAACCTGAACTTGGAGAGGCACGGGGGGGGGGGGCTTTCACGGTCGTAGACTACCATGATAAGAGAAAAGGATAGTCATAGATAAAAGGCTGATAAGGTAGAAAAAAAGAAAAAGACATTTACATTAGGCTGGTGAATATGAGAAATAAAAAAATACATACAAAGAAAAGAGATGAGAAGAAGGAGCCTAGTGAAGAGTACGGGCAAAAGAAGGGACGCATTGAATAGTTCGATGATAATCTTGAAAATGCTTTGAGTTAACTGTCAATTATTTAAAACTGAGGCTTTTGTGTTTATTTCATGTTGTTGTTGAGCAAGAAAGCAGAAAGTAGAAATAAATGGAGATGAAAGTAAAATCAGTGGTGTTTACAGTTTATGCAGAGAGACTAAAATCATTCTTAATTTCTTTCTTTGCTTCAAACCCACATCCAATCTACAATTCCTATTGGCTTTCATTCCAAAATATACCCTATGTCTGATTGCATATCATCAATTCCCCAAATAGAACTCTAGTCTAGGTTACCACCACTTCTCACCTGGACCACTGCACAGTCCCTAATTTGACCTCCTGCTTCTTTTTGGCTCTCTTACACTTTATCCTTTATACCGCACCAGAATGGCCTCTTGCACATAAATCAGTTTGTCACTTTTATGCTCAGAAACTAAGTTAAAGCAAGCAAACAAAAAGTACCTCTGGCACCATTCCATTTTTATTCCATCTAGAGCAAGATCCCAGCGTTGCCTGACCTACAGTGCCCCACCTCCCACACCCTGCCTTCACCCTGTTCCTTCCTCTTGGTCACTGTTGTCCACATTTCTTTTTTTCTACCCTCATACTTACCAAAGCTGTTCCCTGTGAACTTGCTGTTCTTTTGATACAGACTGCTTCCTGCATTCCTCTTCTGTTTTACAAATATTTCACTTTTTCATCATTCAAGTCTCCACTGGGTGACAGTGCCCAGAGGCCTTCTTTAACTAAAATATCACCTACTATCTCCCTGTTTCCTGTTATGTGAATTTATTTTTTAACTATTCACCAATAGCTTGTATACAAATACATTTAGAAAGAAAATCTGTATTTCTATTTTAATTTTAACTAAAAAATATGTGCATAATTTCAAAAGTCAAATAACTGCACAAATCATTATAGGAAGGTGATTCTTCTATCTCCCTTTCATCTTCCTTTCCATTTCCTACAGAAACTACTTCTAGGTTTTCAAACAAACATTATAATGGCATTATTTGTTGATAATACCATTTTGGGATGTTGTATGCTAACTTGTCATTATGGAAAATGAAGATGAACTCTCTTTCATCTTATTCCACCCAGTACATGTGCATGCCAACACTGTCAGTTAAGTTGCCCTTCCAGGATGTGTGTCTCCTGACCTTTGGTTTGATCAGCTTCTGGTATTTGCATTACTCTACCTATGCAGAAGCTTTTACAACAGCATGGAGTGTTTTTATTCATTTTTTTTCCAAAAATTGCATGTGTGTAGAAATATGGATAGTGAAGCGATTGACCTGCTTCTTCCCCATTTCCTTTCCCTTGGTTATTCTGGTAAACACCATTCTTCTCTCCGTCTCTATGTATCCAACTTTTACAAAAAGAGTCTACCTGTAAATAAGGTCATGCTGTGTCTTTCTTTCTGGATGAGGCTTATCTCATTTAGTATGATTTCTTCCACTTTCGTCTATGTCTGTGGTGGTGGACCTGTGCCACACATGCCACAGCCAACTGTTTATCATGGCAAGTTTTGAAAGGTTTTCCATCTCTAATACATGTTATCACAAATGGCAGGATCTCTATATTTAAGGCTTAAATATATTCTAATATATCTATCTTGTAAAACTCCTTTTATGGATAGGATACCAAAAGATAGACAGCAAAAGCAAGATAGACAGCAAAAGCAAAGTAGGACTAATAGCTTCTGCACAGCAAGGGAAGCGGTTAACAAAATGAAAGGCAACTTGTGTGTGACTTGCATCTATATCTCTCCTAAAGACTCCTGTGCTCATACGTGGGACTTTCTGGAGCTGGCTGTGGATCTAGGGGATGTGATATTGGGGTTAAGGGTATATTGTATTAAATAAGTTCACTGGTAGGAATTAGCAAAATTCTGGGTGTGGATAATGGAAACCTTACCCTGGGTCTGGGTGGCACCAATCAATAGGCTTATATCCTGGATGGAATATAAAAGAAAAGAATGAGAGAAGGCTGCTGCTGCTTGCTGCTTGCTCCCTCTTACAGGCCATGCCATGAACTGTTTCTCCTCTGAGATGCCCCTCTGCAATGCCACTCTGATTTGAGAGAGATGACTATGAACTAAAACCTTTACAAACTGAACTGAAAGAAACCCTTCCTCCTGTAACTTGTGAATGTTGGGTATTTTGTCCCAGCAATGAGAAAAATAATTAAGACAGTTTGAATATAAGGTGTTACATTCAAGTCTTCAATCCACTTTGAATGTTGTTTATGCATGGTATAAGAATCCAGTTTCATTCTTTTGCATGTGGATATCCAATTTTGCCATCACCGTTTACTGAAAAGGCTATTCTTTCTCCAAGTGCTCTTGTAAAAAATTAGTTGATCATGAATGTGTGACTTTGCATGACTTACTCTGTTCCATCAGCCTGTGTGTTTATTTCTATACTAGAGCAGTACTATTTTGATTACTACTTCTTTATAACATTATCTGAAATCAGGAAATGTGTAGGCTCCAACATTGTTTTCTTTTCTTGAGATTGTTTTGCCTATCTATCATCTTTTGTGACTCTACATAAATTGTATAATTTTTTATGCAATTTTGATAGGGATCGCATTGAATTTGTAGATAGCTTGGGTAATGTAGACATTGTAAACGTATTAACTTTTCAATTCACAAACACTAGATATCTTCTTATTTGTATCTTTTTCAATTTCTTTAATAGCCATTTTATAGTTTTCAGGGATAAATATTTCACTTATTTAGATTTATTCCTCAGTAGGTCATTCTTTTTGATGCTACTGCAAATAGGATTTTCTTGATTTCTTCTCTAAGATGAATCATTATTGGTACCAAAAAATGCAATTGATTTTTTTTGTTGATCTTATACCCTACTCTACTGGACTCATTCATTAGTTGTAGTTATTTTGTCAAGTCTTTAGTATTTTCTGAGTATAGAATCTTATCATTTGCAAGCAAAAATAATTTTACTTCTGCTTTTCTAATTTTGATGGCTTTTGTCTCATTCCTGTCTGATTGATCTTGTTGGTATTTCCAGTACTATGTTGGATAGAAGGGAGGAAGGGTTAGCTATCGTAGGTCTTCCAGAAATGACCTTTATTGTGCAGAGGAAATTTCTTTCTGTCCCTATTTTATTGAGCTTTAAAAGAATGTTAAACTTTGTCACATGTTCTCCCTGTGTTTATTGAGATGATAGTGTGGTTTTTATCTTTCATTTTGCTAATGTGATGTATCACAATGACAGATTTGGAATGTTAGACCAACCTTACATTCCAGGGTATATCCATTTCGTCATGGTCTATGATCTTTCTGCTGTAATGTTGAATCCAGTTTACTTATTCTTTCTAATAAATCATTTTCATGATCTTTCCTGCTTAACTCTCTTTCCTATATATTCATATGTGTCATTTATTCTATTAGTTCATTCATCTTAGTGAAAACTTTCCTAGGGTAATTTAATTTCCAGCTTGGACTGTTATACTTGGTGCATAGTCATCATTTTAGATTTTCTCTTTACTGTCAGCACCAGGGATTATATTCATCTTTTTCCCATTTTCATGAGCTATCTCATAAAGGTTTACTCTCTAATTTTGATGAAACATATCTATTAGCTTCATGGGAACAGATGGTTGGAAAATGAAATGTTTGAAAATTCACATGTCTGAAAAATCCTTATTTTTAACTTTTATACTCATTTTTATAAATTTGGTAGGCTTTAAAACTTTAGGTTAGGAATTATTTTCTTTAAGGAATTTAAGGTCATTGCTCTTTACCTTTTCAGAAATACATGTTTCAGTTAAGAAATCTAAAGTCATTGCTCTTGTTTTGTGCATAATCAGCTTTTTTTTCCCTCTTTCAAAGATTGTAGAACTTACCCTTTATTCCCAGTGTTCTGAAATTTCTCAACAATAGCCATTGGAGTGGGTCTACTGTTATCCAGTTTTGGGGACTATTCAGTGAGCTCTTTCAATGTGAAAAATCCATGTCCTAGAAAACATTTTGGAATCATTTGTCTAAATTTTGCCCTTTGTTTTCTGTGCTTTCTTTCTACAGCTCCAGTTACTTGAATGTTGAGCCACCAACATCACAGCTCTTCATTTCTTAATTACATTTCTCTCCTATTTTTTAAAATTTAATCTCTTCTTGTTTTCTTTCTTGGGAGACTGTGTCCATTTTATTTTTCAAATCTCACTGAGTCTCTCATTTCTGTTATCTTACATTGTATTTTCAGGTACTTTGTTTTTGTTTTGGATGCTCCTCTTTAAAAAGATTGCCATCATTTCTGTTGCCTCATATTTAGGAGCAGGGAACTTTAAAACTGATTGATAGATAACAATTCGCTAACCAAGGTTTCTACTTTGTATGAACAGGTTGAGTCCTTTCTGTTGGAGACATGCAGGTATATCTTGGACACCCTTTTGAACTATCAGAATTCTCCATGAAGGTGATTTTAAACTCTGCCTTGATGATACAGATCTAGCTGACTGTGTTCTAGGAAGCCTGATGGGTAAATGATTATGGTAGAAGGGATTGGAAGCAGCTGTCCGAGCATTCGGTATGTCAATGGTTTTTAACCTGCATGTTGCCAGTATTGTGCCCCTTAGCACAGTCCAAGGCCTTTCCTTCAGCCCACAGTCCACTTGTCCAGCTAGTCACGTGAAGCACTAAGAGGCATCTAACAGTTTCTTACGCTGACTCTTAGTCTCATTTGTAAACTTTACTCTGACTTTCACTGATGGAAGTACCTGCTAGCACCATTTCTGTGTGGTAGGGTAGGGCAGATGTGATAGTGTAGGGTAGATGTGGTAGGGGCTGGGTGATGGTGGTAATCTACCAGCTTACTTTTCTGTTTTTCTTACTACCAGCTTTAGATCCAGCTTTCTTGGATCTGAAAAGACAGTTCTAATGGTCTACCTGTTTTTGTTTTTACTTTTAAATTTCATCATTTTTTTTATTCCTTGTCCTCTTTGTCTTTAACTATTTATGCTTTTTTAAAAAAATCTCTTTGCAGTTGCTTTAGTTTCTAGAGAAAACAAAAGAAGTACTTCTGTTCAGTCAGCCACCTTTTCCCTCTTCTGTGAGCATGAGATAAAATAATTTCCTTAGTGGCAATAATTCTGTTGCCTTGTTTACCACTTCATCTTGTGTCCCCAGTACCTGGACTATACTAAATACATGATAAATATTTATGGAGTGACTGATTACTGGCTAATGGAGCAACTGATGTAGTTGATGAGATTCTAAAAGCTAAATTTCAAATTTTATCTAATAGCTTCAAAATTTGAAAATAACAGTTTTGCAAATGCAAGAGAAATTTCTGAAAGGCAGCAAATATAAATTTCCTTAAAGATACTTGCATTCTATTTATCAATCTTTTAAAAATTTGTCAGCTAAGTTTTTATAAGAAAAAAATATAACAGATATTAGGATAACAGAGTGCTTAGGAAAGAATATGATATTTATTGCTAAAATACAGTGTATGATGTCTTTTTTTTACAAAATTGAACCTTAGCCTTTTAATACATTTTACTGTCTCACTCTAACACATAATATAATGTACAGTGATTTCAGGGCTGTTTTATTTTCCTAATTTTCATGGAGTTTGATTATTCGCTGTTTTTTGTATGACGAACTCTTAGCACAATTTCAAGGATTCAGTTTTGTTCCTTAAAGTGTTTAATTATGTGTTTAATAAATTATGAGTGCCTTAGCCAGTTCAGCTTTAGAGTTTCCAGTGGGGGAAAAAAGAACAATGTGGAAAAATAAAGGAAAAAATGAAAACAAGTGCTATTTTTCTTTCAAACACTAGGGCTATGTTCCTCCCATTCATAGCTTAGTATGCATGTGTTAGTTAATTAAAATAGCATTATGGAACACCTATAGTGTATATCAAGCCATGATAAACCCCAAGATCCACCATCCCCTGGGCATTCATTTCCCAATTATTTAGTTAAAATATTTTGAATTTCAGTGTTTTCGTGCTATTTTACCATCTGTATAAGCTTTACCATACAAGCGAACGTTTTTATTCCCATGCCTCTTTGGTGAATGAATCTAATTTTGCATCCATGCAGTAGTTAGCCAGTTTATACATTGAGAAGATAAGTAATTGATAATAAAGAGAACAAAGAAAACTCATGCCAGAGCCAGAATTAGAACTCACTTGAATCTCTAGTGCATTTGTTCTAGTTTAGTGAGTAACCTTGATTGTGGAAAGATGCAATAATTCTTCACATTCAAGGAAAGAATAGTTTGAAATAGGGGTAGACATAAAATCCACAAGTATAGAAAAATGAGATAGAAAATAAAGGTTGTGTTGTGCTGCTTCAGAAAGGTGTTAACATGTGGCACCTCACTGAAATTATTTTTATTCTTCTTCATGTACTGGTACGTTTTAAGCCAGTTATAGGTATGAGTTGGGGAAATTCTAAATAATGCCGATGTATAGTTTCTTCTCTTTAATAGTCTTGACTAATTATTCATGATTGACTTTATTTGTGGGGAGCTAGACCTTCCATATTTGTTTTCACTTTTGAATTTATTAGTGTAATTTCTCCCAAACAATATGGAGCCACCAGAAATGGTAATCAATCAAAAAAGTATAAAATTTTCACATTTACTAATATTATCATTTCTGTTAGGATTTCTAAGTCAAACACATTCATTCTTTGAAAATGCCTAGGGTCTCTGAGCAGCTTTCTGATTCTTGTCATGAATAATTTCTTTCTTGCCCTGTTTTGTCACTGTCCTATCCCTCCTTTGCCTCTTCCTCAGCCCTCTCCATCCACTGGATGGTGGGGGAGATTCTTCCTCACAGCCAAGAACAGCAAGGAAAGTGACCAGCCATCCCAGGAGGCCTAGCTAATGGGGCCTTTGCAGATCTTTCAGCAGGGCTTGTCAATGAGAATCAGGCAGGAGAGGGCTCCTCCACCAGTACTCTGACCTCTTGGTAAACTATTTGTTTTCTCTTGTATTGATTTAAAAAGAAAGGAAAAGAAAAGAAAAGAGAAGAGAAGAGAAGAGAAGAGAAGAGAAGAGAAGAGAAGAGAAGAGAAGAGAAGAGAAGAGAAGAGAAGAGAAAAAACAGGCCACTAACCTATTACTCCCTATACACTCTCTATCAGGGCATTGTTTTTAAGATCTTAGACATTTTTATTATAGAAACTCAGAAGAATCCAGATCTTTGAGTTTATGTTCCTCAACAATTCAGATAAATCAGATCATTGATAATGTTGAAACAGAATCTCTGAAAGAGACAGGAGGTGCTTCTAGACTTAGATTTTTCTTTAAGAACTTGACCACAAGTGTAGATCATCACTATAATACCTTGAATATAAAACCACCTAAAATAAGCATTCCTATTAATTATGAGTATCCATCCAAAGACTGAAAAGTATATAATCTTATTTACATGTTGGTCCCAGAAAAGCTTTTTAAGTATTTGAACAGATTGAAGGTCTTGTTTTTCTAAGTACGTAATTTCAATCTACTTGGTTTCTTTGTGCCACAGCATACTAAAATACCAGGGCCTCAAAGCAACTTGATCGCCTGCATGTATGAATCTAGCAAAACTTTACAGTAGAGAGAAACCTCCAGGTTGTATACCTATTGACGTTGCTTAATAAAAACATCTCGGATAATGGTGCTTTTTGTTGTGTTTCCAATAGCAATGTGATTGCAGTGTGCTGGCTTAAATTACAAGGCCTTTGAATTGTGACCTTCTGTCTAAAACAACTTTAGAGGTTACCCTTTTTCCCCGATTTGGGAAACTAGAAGGGGGAAAAGTTAATGCTGCTTGAAGGAAGAAAAAAATTCTATAAGTTATTAGGCTTTGGGATTTTTTTCCCCCTCCCTAGAAATTTCTTTGTAACAGTAATAGAGTTTCTTGATTCTGAAGATTTAGACCCTATCCAGATACATCAGGTAGCTTAGACGGGTGCAGTTTAAATATAATTATTTCCTCAATGAACATATCACATGTTTATCACGTAGTGGAACTTCAAAGCATCTCACTCCGGATAACTGAAACTAAGGAAGGCAAAGAAGAAGAAACTGATCTAACCACGAAACAAGTTATCTATGTAATAGCTCGTTATACCTCAGAAACGTAGGATGTCCTTTTAGTATAAAGAAAAGATTGAGAGTGTTGTTACTTCTTATTTTAGGAGGATAATTCACCTTGTTTGATAAATTATGAGAAAAAATGTATTTAATTTGATAATTTCAAGTTTAAGAATTTTTCACCTTATTTCCTATTGACCACTTAATGTAATTTTATTTTTGAACCTGTAAACTATCTTACAATATATATGTATGAATAAGCAGGTATTATATAGTGAGTATGTCTTCCCATTTTGATGTATTTTAGTTTGATATGTACATAATTAGGTAACTATATAAATACCTATTTATATAATATGATAAATATATAGTTAGATAATTTTATATATCTCTATATGTATTTGATAAATGTTAATATATATCCTTTCAATATATCATGTATCTTTCTGGACTATTAACTTTATTGAACTTCACTTTGCTCCAAAATGATGATAAAAACAGAAGTTATTAATGTATCATTGCTCTACTGTTTCGAGGTGACCTTAATGGCTAAAAACTGAGGCATATTCAAGAACAAATGGTCAGGGGGAAAACACGCATATTTTTAAAAAACAACACTCACAGAAATGTGCACTTCCCATCACAGTACATGCACATAGTAAGCACTTACTAAATGCTAATTCCTCCATAGCTATCCATTGTTTCTGAAGAATTTAAAAACTGAACTCAGCTGTCATGATTCCTGGAAAACACAAAGCATATTTTCAGATCTTCTTACATGTTGTAGGAGGTGCTGACAGGATTGGTTTTGCTCGTAGCTTAGAGAAAGAAACATGTTGAACAGGAGACAACCTAGGTTTTCTAGGTGGCTCTATGTCAGCTAAAATCTGTTTTACAGTGTGAGATGGTAAGGAGCTCATGGCTGAGATTAAATACATACTTTCAAGCACAATTATTTACATATTTTTATATGCAGAAGAAAAACTACTTTATTTGGCATTTTGCAAAATCTGTTGATTTAAAAATAGAAAACTTCTTGTGTAATATTTTTCTTAAAGCACCTATATCGTGTCATGGCCTTTTCTGGAGTCTGCTGCTGCCTTTGCCATCATTATTAGTTTCAAGAAGTGCTGTTCTAAATTTCTATTAAGAATAATAATTTTTTAAAAAAACATCCTTTAGGCAGTCATTACTGTGTAGGTTAACAAGTTTTCCAACCTACATAAATAAATGACTTTGATTCGAATGTAATAACAAATGTGCTTATATTAGGAAATTGGGAAATAGGCTTTATTTTCATATTGTGCTGGTATAAAGACTGTAATATTTATGAAAATAATTTTCCATGGTAGAGTTAATAGTAATTGCCTCCTTAAATTTACTATTAAAAACTATTCATGTTGGAGTTTGAATGGAAAGCATTTAGCAAAATACCAGTAGACATTTAGGCTGGCGGATTTGGTATCATTCTTAAAATAAATAGAGGATGTTTTACTTGGTTGCATTTCAACAGAAGGGTACCAGGAGCAAGACCTTCATTGTAGGTCTTGTGATGGTAGGGAAAGCACAGGTCATGGAAGTGGCCACTCCAAATGCCAACAAGCATATCCCAGGCATCTGGACACACTTCCAAAGGTTCCACAAAGAAATGCTGTGCCATGGACCACAAGAAAATGAGATAATCAAGAAGCCGAAGAACAGTATTCTGGAATACTCTACTTTGAACAGTTTTCAGTGTAAAATAATACATATATCCAGATACTGATTTTACTAGTGTGAGAGAAATACTGAGTAGAATTTTGCATTTGGAGACAATGCATTGCTCTTGGCTACTTCTTTTTTCCAATTTATTCTACCATTCTTTTTTGAGAATTAATCATTGTATAGGAATTATCTGTGCAGTAAATAACTGTTGGACCAGGTCATAGGATGCATGCTTAGTCTTGAAAATATTTTGAAATAAACATGAATAGAAGGAAAATACATCTTTTACTGAAATCCACAGTCATCCAAGAAGTTTATTGTTGCTCCTGGAATAGAAAAGAGGGACATTGTGTCTTATGTCTTGTTTTTTCAGTATTTAGTCATTATGTTTAATTTGATTAATCAATTGTTTACATGTAGTTTTAGAAAAGTTCCAAGTTACCATTTGAATTGCTCTAATGAGTCCCTTATATCTGCCCTTGTCTTTTTTTATTTAATTAAGGACATTTGTTTATTTTTGTGATCATGCCCTTATTTAAACTTCTCTGCTAATCTAAAAGCACTGAAAACTTCTATCAAAGTTATAGGCTTCTCGTATATATCTGGGCATGTATCCAAACAACAGCTGGGTCTGCCAGATAAACACGCTTAGAGATACCGTGTATGAAAGCTCTTTGAATCTCATTGAGAGTATTTGAACATTTCCTTACGGTTGGATATTTCAAGTGTTTTCCTTTTGCAGATAAAATTATATGTGCATTTTTATTTTATTGGGGAAAACATAATGGAAAAATTTTAAACTCTTATTCATGCATTTATGTGTTGTCATTTTTGCAGAGAATATTGGAAAGTAATGTTTTCTGTTATTGCCTATCCTTAATATTAGTAAATGTTTAGCACATTTTCCTAAAACCTTTTGTAATCCATGTAACTTCGTTTAGGAGATATTTTGATCCTTAAAGAGTATATGATTAACTTATGTAATTATGCTTGGTGAACATTTTAAAACAGAAATTTAACAGTACACTACAGACTGGATCTTAATAATGTCTTAATTTTGATTACTTAATCATAGAACACAGAATAACTTATTTTTTGTTTAAGTTGTTTATCGTAGCAATTATTATTTGTTTGTATTTGGAAATAGTTACTAAACAAAATTTATAGATAAATATATGATTATTTTTAATCCATCTAATTTTGCTTTAGGAAAAGGAAACTATAAAAGTAGTAAATATGCACATGGATAGACTTTAGCCAGTTACTAAGCTTTGTCAAATACTTAAGAAGCATGAACTACATCATGCCAATTAGTGGTCACATTAAATTCATCATGCTTTTCATAATTTTCTTCATAATTACACACATCATTTCTTCAATGGTATTTTTTGGTTATATAAATAAAATTTAATTTCAATATAAAAGCACATGTAATATAAATTTTACAGTGATGTTGACAAGTAATTTATATGTAAACATGACATACCTCACCCCATATTTTTGCTGTTTTGACTTCACATAGTTTCTGTATTCTGAATTTGGCAATATAATCTTCCATGAATTAGAAAAATAGTATTTTAATCTTGTATGTCTAAAATAATTTTAACACTATGGGATGCATGAGTAAGCAGCTGCATGTACAGTTTCAAATAAGTTATAATTCTTTACCAACAGCGCAAATTTTACATTTTATGGCACTTAGTAATAAATATGATTGCAAAAGCAGTTGTTGTGTGTTTGATATCATAGATGGAATTAAAGTAACATTCCTTTTATCTGACAACACTAGAAACCTCCTTTACAGACTATATTTTGTTTTCTGCATATATACTTTAGTATATTGAATAACTGATACATCTGGCCCGAAAGAGTGCTGTAGGCGGTAACATAATTCTATTTCTGCTGCATATATGAACAGATCCAATAACAATCAACTGTTCAGTGACCTGGCTTCCCAAATATGGTAGACGCCTAGCCCATAATTCCTTGCTGGTACTATACAAAATGAAATCCTAGGTGAGTCTGCTGTTTAAGATGTCTCTTAGGTTTGACAAGGCGTTCTTTTCTGAGGACTTCAGACTGGCATCTATTTCAGTGGGGGGAAAAGGGGTAAAGCTTGCCTGGCATTTTGGTCATTCGAAGTGTTTTGTTTGTATAGAAATGGTTATTTAATTTACAAATTAGCAATGTAAAAGTAAGACTTTCTGTTTTATTAGTTGATGATCTAGAAGTGTATTATATGATTATTTAGCAAATTATTGTGATTTTTAAAGTCTAAGAAAGATTGTTTTTGAATAAAAAGAGCAAATGAATAGAATAGTATTATTGATCATGACAAAAGTTTTAAGAAAAGTCCAATGGGTTGTATTTTAGAGTACAAATTTGGTTCTAATGAGTGAATAGTGTCAAACATTTGTATTTATTAGGCTGGCAAATTAAAGTATAATCATTAGATCACATAAGCTATGCCTTCTTTAAGTATTTTAAATCAGTATAATGGTTGTCAATGATCTTATAAGTGAAGTCGTTTATCTGCATAAAATGCAAGATCTTAACGAACCTCAAATCTCTAGGCAGGTATCATAGATCATGTATAGACACAGGTACTGAGTTTAGTTAGACTGTTTTTAAAAACTAGGTGTAAGAAAAAGTTTTAGGTGAAACGAATCTTTTCCCAAAATTCATTTGAGACTATTAACACTGAAATGTTATCTGATTCATATCCTAAGAATCGTTAAATGAGGACTTCCCATTCTAGAAACTGTTGCAGAATCATCAGACAGCCTGTTATTGTGAAATTGATAACAGCTTACACGTTCGCTTTTTCTTTCTCTACCTAATAGGAAGAGCCATTCTATTTTTATCTTCCCCAGAGTTGTTAGTGGATAGGTATAGTCGGAAAAAAAAAAAAAATCCTGAAAAGTATCGATTCCCCACGTTTCAGGGCCTGAAAAAAGTTTTGGAAAAGTGTAAAAAGATAACGTGTAACTATCTACTCCCCAAAGATCTTAATTGGGAGCCACTGCAGCCGGAGGATGTGTGTGTGCTGACAGTGTCACAGAAGTTATTCTCACACAGCTGTTTATTCAGATAGCATGGGGCGCGTTCATTTACATAATAATTTTTTTTTAAGCAGCGAGGTTGAGTCAGACAGAGCAG
This sequence comes from Dolichotis patagonum, assembly GCA_004027295.1. NCBI lineage: Eukaryota > Metazoa > Chordata > Mammalia > Rodentia > Caviidae > Dolichotis > Dolichotis patagonum. The sequence goes on from PVJX010005147.1 coordinate 49,143, forward strand.
TGCTCCTTTCAATTGTTGCATTTAAACCAATAACGTTAGGACAAGAGAATAGCTGTGGTTTGCGTTGCAAAAACAAAAAAAAAAAAGCCCCAAGGCTTCATGGGCAGACCTACAAGGCTGCGCAAACAAATCAAGGGATGAGATTCTGGTGTTTCTTTGTGTAGGGTTCTCAGATGCTATCTGCGGCTGCCGTTCGGTGGGGAAAGCGCGCAGGGCGCAAAGCTGTTCCAAAACAGAACAGTGGGAGCTGATGGCTCCGAGTTTGGGGCGAGCTAGAAACTCTCCAGTGCCACTTCCGACTGTAAGCCTTCCTCTTGCCGTCCACTGTGGCGGGGTTCTTCCTGGGGAAAGCGTTGGGGCTCAGTCGCTCGGGAGCCCGAGCCTGCAGCAGCGCCCGGGCGCCGTCCCCCGGAGCCGGACTGTCCCCTGCGCGCGCGCCCCGCGGCCGGCAGCGCCGCAGCTCCGCTGAGCGCCGCGCAGCCCTCGCGGTCCCTGCAGCAGCAGAACTATGTCAGGAATGGAGGCTTGCTAAACCAGAAAACTCGGAGGAGCACACGGAACGGTGGATGCAGCAGATGTAAGCGCTGTAAGTACAAGATGACTGTTTGAAAAATTGTAGTGACTGACAACAGCTGTCCAGTGGGCAAAGCCCGAGATAACAGGCGGGCTTTTATTATTGTTTTGATTTGTTTTAAAAGAAAAACATTACGGCGTGAGGGAAACTGTGACACTTTGTAGCTGGTGTTTTATTAGCCACAGGTTTCCATCACAAAAGTATAATTTTTAATGCCCGAATTATCTGAATGATTAGATCATTAAGAGATAATTAATTGTTAACGATTACTTATGTTATGATTTATATACATAAGTATAATACAAGGCCATATTCTTGAAGGGGATTACCTCATCTCTTTTCTATACAAGTCTCACATATTGTGTTAAAGTATTATATACACATCTATAGTGACACATAGAGGCTTTTCCTAAGCACTTTAGCTTGATATGAAAAAAGGAAAGGTTTAACATTTGAAAGGACAACAAATAACAATAAATTGATAACCACTTTTTAAGCAAATCTGTTCTCTTCAGTAAACAGATCTTCCAAATGTTATATTTGCCAGGCTTATCTCCAAAAGGTGATACAATAAGCATTGTGCTAATTTGTCACTTATTGACATTTTAAATGAGTTAAATGGACCTTGAAATTAAAATCTAGATTCTTCAACTTTGAATTACCACTCAAAATGTTCACCATTCAAAATAAGTATATGCATTGCTAATGATTCATGAGCTTATATTTCTTGCGAGGAGTTTTTACACATTTAAGCGTAGTATTTGCAAGAATTCAATAAATTCTGAGATGTTACTGAATTTAGACAGACTTTTTATATTTCGTTTCTTAAAATGGCAGAGGGTACAAAAATTTGGTAGGAAAGCACATAGCGTAGTTTTATAGGTTTGGGATGGTTTTGTAAAGTGTCTTTCCGAGCAGGTTTTGTTTTGTGCTTGTGTGACTTAAACTTCACTGGAGTTTGAGGACATACACACAATGAGTAGTCAGGCTAAATGATCAAAATTTGATACTTGACTTTCTCATTGCCTGTGTTCTCCTAAGGCCCAAAGTTCTTAGTAAGTGAGCAAGTGGTCATAGATTTCCAGTCTTTGAAAATTCTCTATGGTGACAGACATAGAAACCTAATTGAGCCCCTCACTGTTGGGTTTGAGAGTGCCAAATGTAAGTCAACTGCCGTGTGGGTTTCAGACATGATAAATGGTTTTCTCAAAAAAGTCCATTTGAGTGTGAAAATTTATAAGACTGCACTGGAAAACACATACTTTCAGTGAGAGTACTTTTGTTTAATCAGATACCAGAAGTATTTCCACATTTCAAATCAATGATAATTTTGAAAATAATGTTTAACTCATAGGTAAAATCATATGGTTTAAAAACTCGTTTTTGGTTTCATAAGAATACTGTTTTGTCATTTTCTTTACATGAGATGCTGCAAATGAATATTAGCAGCAATAGAATTAAAATTTTTACCTCATGGATTCTAATAAAGAAGGAAGTATACTGCTAACATTTAAAAATCTACCGCTCCCTAGAGGTTCATTTCAATTTTAAAGTTGTTTTTATTTTAAAAATTTAGATTTTAATTATAATGCTGACACCACAGTTGGAAATACTGATTGAGGAGAAATTGTGGCAAGATTTTTTTTTTCTGCTTAAAAAGTAGATACATATCTATGGCACATTTATTTCCTACAAAATGTATTCTGATTAGAAAATTGCCATTGTCTTTCAAATTTGGAAGTACTCAGGTTGATCTATGGTTGGACAAAACTAGCTCCCCTGCCAACTGTATTTATTTAGATAAGTTCAGTACTTTCACTTTGAAAATTTCTTTTCATTTAAAAAAGTTTTAAATTATAGTCATTTTATAAAAATTGCTTCTAGCAAGCAAAAAAGCCTATGGAAAACCCATAATTTAGACAAGTACCTACATTTTATTTTCTCTGTGCTGCTGAGATTTAGAATCCCTTTCCATTTACAGTTTACTTTTCACAGAACATTATTAACTTTTTGGCTTCATACATGATCTTCTGTCAGATGCTTTTGATTTGTAATTTAGCAAAGTATAATAAACAGTGCAAAAGTCATGATTTTGCTCTGTATCCTGAGCTCTGTGGTAGGGAAAATGTGATAAAATGTGTACCTTAAGTCTTGTTTGATGATCTCTCAAAGCAAGTTTGCCTTCTGGAAATAATTTCTGGGGTTGAAGAGCATGGTATTAACAGATTTAATGTGGCTATTCAATGGATTGGCGAAGTACTATGTGAGGTTTAACAAAATGAGAGAGACAAATTGAACATCAACAAAAGTTACATCTGTGAAGAATTATAAATTTAATTAGAAAAAAGGCAAACTTAAAAGACCTCATTAACTAATCAGAAGTCAAAGTTACTAGTTTAGGATTCTTGAGTTTAAATTCTAAGGAGTTCTGCTGTCTTTTTTCTTTGCGTTTTCACATCTCTGCCAATATGCTACTATGTGTATTCTGTACAAAGAGCGTTTAAGAAGCATTAAGGTGCAGTGAGTTCATTATAATATAAGATGACCATTTATATAATGGGAAATAGTTTTGCATTCATGAAAGTATTTAAATTAAAAATACCAGATTAGGAGACCAGAAACATACTAAGTTTATGGAGGTAAAGCAGAAAATGTGAGTTTACTAAATGTCTGGAAGCCATGAAATTTTTTTCTCTCTTTCGAACAAAAATATTACTGATTATTTTTGAAATAGGTTATGGTTTTAGACCTTTAAAATACACAGATTTCCACAGAAATTATCAAACATGAGAGAAAATTAACACCAGTCAGAAGTAGGTGTTCTTTTTAGATAAGTCATTGTAAGAGTATGTTTCCTTATGCACTATAATCTTGTGCTACACATAAAAAACTAAAAGCATGTGAAGTGTAGCATTTTGTAAACTGTAACTAATTTTGCTCACATCTGTGTCTAATTGTTGTCTGCATTCGCATTCTTGAGAGTAGATTTATTTTTCCTGGACCACGATGTGGATTCAGCTGACCAGCCTAAGTGAGGATTAGTTGTTTTAAAGTTATTTTGATTAAAGAGTCATTTTTAAATACAGTAACACACAACACATGGTTTAAATAATCCTTGAGACACAAAAGAATATATCTGAAGTATACTTAATGAAATGAAGATCATGGAATGGGCTTTCAAAAATTGTAATGTATGAAAATACGGTAGAGAATGGGTTGTGCAAGCAAAAAAGAAATACGTTGTTGTGAAAATGTTTATTCAGTGAGGAAATATATTAGACTAATTCTTGTTTTGAAGTTCATTTTTTTAAAATTGGTAACAATAGACTTTTAAATTTGGATGTGACAGGTTAAGCCTCAAATATAACAAAACTTTCAAACTACATAGTAGATCTAAGATTATGCTTTCTAGCTAGTGTTAAAATGGAAATGGCTTTTACCATTTAACAGAAAGTATACTTTACACACTCTCACAATTAAGCCAAGAGTTCTTAAAACTAAGTTAGTTCTCACCTATAATTTATTCCAGGTGTATAAAAGGGTGGGGGGCATTTATCCTTGAGGTATATTGCTCTAGTTTTTAAAAGAAACTTGTGTGAGAACATTTTATCTTGTATGAGAATATTAATTTTAACAAAAATTGCAGAAACTTGTTATTGCAGCATAGCACTTACACAGGTATGAATGTTTAATTTCTACTTACCCATCTTTTAAAAATTATTTTTCATCATCCTGCACATATTAGAGAAACATACCAAGACATTTAGACCTTAATAATGCTTTATTCTTGCTAGAAAGGTAACGTTTCTTAATTTCATAAATCATAATTTAAAAATAACAGGACTCAACAGAAGATGCTTGGTTGGATAACTTTAATGTCATTTGAGATGCTTCAGTTCTCATCTTTGTTCTGTAGCCCTAATTGATGTCAGTTCAGGTTGAGTGAAAATGCACATCAAAGATTTCGAATTCTGAGTCATTTTAAACATTTTGCAGAATGCTCCTTGCTGCCTGCCTGGCGAGGTGTTAGCTGGAGCCTGCAAGCCAATAGGCTTCCTCACCTGAGTTTATCACCTGCTGATGGTTAGGGCAGTGACCACGAAAGCCTGCAACTTAGTGAAGTCCCCAAATCTAGATGCATTTAAAAACAAAGAGACTAACATGCTGGCTAACTGGGATGTTGAACTGATTATACAACTATGCATTCTTTTTTTTCAATCTAAAAAATGGGAAATCTACCCAAGTAAATAAACACACAAACTTTCTGTGTTTGCGGGCAAGGGCACTCATTGAATTTTAATTTGGCATAGATAAATAAGCACTTTGCTCAGAGAGGTGATTTGGGGTACAAAAATTCATCTTTGCCATCTATTCTTAGTCCAGCATTGCCTGAAAGTTGCCCAGGAGCTGTTTTAGTGATTGTTAAATGACAAAGTAAACGTGGGAGAAAATCATGATAAGGATAAGAAACCCTCAGGAGTCAAAGGGGTGGGCGGGAGCTCTATTTCAGCTGGTGATAACAGAAGATGAAAGATCTTCTGGGGATGGGGAGGGGGGTTATTGCCTGAACTGCTGCTGCTGTTAAACACACTCATTTCGTTAATAGCTATTTTTTCCAAGCACCTTTTCCAAGCTGCCTGGGCAAGACTGCTTTGCATGTTGATTGGGGGAGGGGTAATCCCGTTTGCAGCTGTCATAGGCCAGTGATGAATCACTATCCCGTCATTTGGCTGCCTTCCCCCCTGACAAGGGGAGGAGGAGGATAGACCTGCAGGAGGAAACAACAGTTGAGACCTCAACTTAAAGACAATATGCCTTTCACTGCTGCACTATCCTCCTTTTTCTCTTTTGGTTAAAAGAGAGTATTGTCGGTCTCAGCCATGTGCTCTGTATAATTAAGAGCTGACACTGAAGCACAGTAACAACAGCTTTTAATTTTTTACCCCTGACCACAGGTGCAAACACCTCAAACCAGTTCAGATGTTGCTGTTTCCTCAAGTTGCAGGTAAGGATATTATTGATATTCAACATTTTTGTAGATTACCTTTCTGTGACCCAGCTCTATTTTTGTCTAGTGTGTCTTAATTATTGCTATTAATAGCAACTGCCTGATTGGAAATTGCTTAACATTTTTTTTCGTGTGCATATATATGTGTATGTGTGCGTGCTTTTAAAAATGTTTGGGTATTTAGGAATGAAATAGGAGCCTCAGTTTGATAATGGTTGTGGAATAAACTTTCTGATGTTAACACTGACTGTGGAATGAGAATTAGGAGAGAAAAAATGGACTTGAAAACATTTCTAGTTTGAATTTAGAAATCTCATTTAAGTAAAATGGCTCATACTAAGTTATTTTAAAAACTGATGTCCATTGTCAATCTAAGTACAGCCTCCAAATTAAAATGACTGTACATTGTATTGACCTAGTGAAGGTGAACAGCAAATATTAGCTTCATCTACATAACATGCAACTCACCCCTTACTATTATTTTAAAACAAAGTTTAAAATTAAGCTAATGAGCCTTAGATTTAAAAACTTGACTGTCAGAATACAAATGGTATCTAGATGTGTTTTGAGTGACTTTTAATAATTGTCTCTTTATTAATAAAAATATTTAAATATAAATGTCTAGCTCTGAAATTATAAACATGAATGGTGACTTTTTTTACCTTTTACAGCACAAGTAACTCCTGGGTCTAAGGACTTTCTGGGGCGATTGAACTGTTTTTGTCTGGTAAAACTTCAGAGTGATAGCATTAAAACAGAATTGTCCTTCCTTCCCTAAATGACAGCTGAGGTATTCCGAGTGCTAATGCTCACAGGGACTCACTGTATGTTGGTCTTATCCCTTTTCAATTGGGCACGCTGTATGTAATCCACAAAGCAAACAAGTGAGCCGACATCATAATGTTTTAATGCTGCATTTGTTTCAAGGGAAACAGAGGAACAATTAAGTAGTTTGCCAGAGTAAACACATGCATCAGGACTATCTCATTCCCTGTCACTAGACTATAGGTTTCAAGTGTTTTATTTGGTTTGGAGACCCATTAAATTACAATTGGGTGGTAAATTATAAGGGAGTACATAGTGCTAACTTACTAGATGAAACAGATTCCATAGAAAAGTAATTTATTTCTATTGTGCTTGTTTATACATTTGCCTTTTCTTTTAGAAAAAATAACTTTGGACATATTTTAATACTAAAAGAAAACCATGGCTACATTTTTTTCTCTGAAAATTTAAATAGATATCATTGTCTCACATTAGATCTTCTGTCTTGATAAACTATAGAAAAGAAAAAAGGAGATTTAAAAACTCAGTGTATGTTGGGTTGCAAGGGTAGGGCAAGTGACATCTTTTAATAGTACATGTAGTGCAAGGATGACTGACATCAAAGTGCAAGATAAACTATTTTAAGTCTAAGAACATAGATACAATGGGATTTTTGTGTGAATGTGTTTCAAAGAACGTGTCAAGTCGTTATCGCATTAAATAGTGGTGTCATGAATTTGGTACATCTGTCAAACGGAAGGCTTCTTGTCTTTAGGTCTATGGAAATGCAGGATCTAACCAGCCCGCATAGCCGTCTGAGTGGTAGTAGTGAATCCCCCAGTGGCCCCAAACTCGATAACTCTCATATAAATAGTAATTCCATGACTCCCAATGGCACCGAAGGTGAGTGTCTACCTTCTTCACTGTTTGCTTTGCACCTTGTTTCCCCACTTTGTTATTAGGCAGTTATGATTTCAGTTGTTAAAGCCATCAGACTATCATTTCCCCTTTAGGTAATTTGACTTATGAATTAGTATTCATTAGTGGGAGCCGCATGTTACTTGGTTATTATAACATTCATAGCTGATTTAATTTTATATAGATTCATATAAATGTATATATGATACATACATACATCTGTTCATATATTTTCACATAACAGGTTTAGCATGGGAGTTGTATTTTATTTCCTTGTTAATCATATCCACAGCACAGTATTAATTTGCATTATTTTGCTGTGTAAGCAATGAAATTTTGAAATTGTTTGCTTTTTTATACTTTCTACTTTGTTACTAAATACAACTAAATTTGTTTAAATGTAAACATTGGATCAAATTATTGTTAATGATCAGTAAAATAATTTGTGTGTCTAGCATTCTTGTGACTTTGGCTATTAAAATATAAATACGTAGAAAAGAAAAATTTAGTTTGCAATACAGAGAATCTTACTTGAAAAGTATTCATAAAATTTACTTCCTAAAAGCTGAAATAGTATACTTTAAACATAGTGTAATTACAGTTATGTCTGTATAATTCATACATATGAGTATGTAAATTTTATATAAATTTTATACTTTAATTGATACATACCTAAGTCTAAACATACAGAGTTCTATGTATTCTATTATGTGCAGTCATGTAGGTGTTTTGCATATTTTTATCATTTCAACAGATGGAAGGCTATATTACTTGTTGCACTGTATTCATTTCTACCTTAAACTATTGAAAAATTACTTTATAGGTATTTTTGCTTATTTTTTCACTAAGCCTTATGATCTTAATGGACTTAGAAAATAAGTTCTATTAGAAGTTCAATGAATTATCTACTTAGAATTCCATCCACAGAAAAACTCTTTCTTCAGTTCCCAATCACCTTAGTGAGCTTTTATCACAATTTAAAAAAAATAAATAACTAAATGTTGTAAAATTATTGTCCATTTGGTATAATATTTCAATATTTAACAGTGAAACCTTTTGAAACTTGGTAATGCTATACAATTTGTAATAAGAGATAAAATAGCAAATCAGCTATTTCTGATATAAGATATTTATATCCACAATGATTATTTTCTATGTATAACTTTCATATTTTTCTTCAAAAGTAAATATGTTTCTAGTGTTAATAAAAATTGTTGTCATCAAGAGTAGAAGCTTTGCTGACCTGGCAAAAACATTAATCTCCGAATAAAGTGCCTTTTCTTTTGAAACTTCTTCCCATTTCAGTACTCAATCAAAGAGAAATTTAAATTATAGGAAAGCAATAGAAGCATGTAAACAGTTTGTATAGAACAAATAAAATAAGAGCAAAAAATCCCCTTTCCTCTCCTCTCGGGATTTGGCCTCAGGTAAAAGTGTGTCTGCTACAAAGTACCGGCTGGGCGTGGGGACAGTGGCACAGCCAGGGCAGGTCCCTGCACAGTAGACCCCTCCAACGTGAGCAGTCCAAGTCCCAGAGGGACCATAGCAGCAACCCTTTCTCAGTCACTCCCATTATTGTCAGTAACACAGTCAAAGTAGCTTCAAAATAAAGAAGAAGAAGCATGGTAAACTAATTTACTTACTAGAATATGTCAGTGTATAGTAGGAAAAGTGAACATAAAATACTAATAGTTAACTTTTTAAATAAGAAAAGTGAAACAGAAGTAGGATGTTTTCATCTTTTCAACATTTTGCTGGCAAGTCATCTCCTACAAAATGACCACCCAGTGTTGAAGCAGCCTCTCTGGGAACTGCCCTCTTAGGTGCCTTTGTCTAAAGGAGGTGTGATTTGTTTTTTAGGCACATGCAGAGTAATAATATGTTTCTGAATATTTACATTTCATAGGTTGGTTGCTTATTCATATTTAGTAATACAACATTGTATAACATTTTTGCATAACTAAAACAAATTTAGAACAAAAAATATTTGCGATATTGGTGTGATCTTTTGACCCATTCATCAAGGGAAATTATTGGAAATTATTTCTTATCCTAAAAACAAACTTATGCTTTATGTCTTGAAAATGAATTCTTAAGACCTAATTTGAAATACGTAGTTTATTTATCTCATCCTGTTTTTAGACATTCTTTATTGTATAATTTTGAAAGGTTGTGGTATGTTGGTGAAGTTAGCACCGGTATAAACTAGCCAAAGCATGAAAAGAATTTCTATCTATCTACCTGATACTTGGTTTTATTTTAAACATATTGTTTGAAAATCTGGACCAACATTTTCTTTATGGCTCATGATATGTACCTATTTAGATCCAAACAATATCAGAAAGTTCTAGGCCACTATTAAGTTTGTGAATCAATTTATCATGTTACTTATCTGTTCTATCAAGTACTTATTTCATTCCTCTCAACTAACAGTAACGGAGTAAAGTTTAAAATTGGTGGTTTCCACCACTAGAAGAGTTAACTTTAAGATTAGTGACTTCATTAACATCTGGCAAGCTTTCCTGGTACATAATTATTATAGATTTTCCTATTCTTTCTTTGATATCTTAATTTGAAACCATTAGTGTTTACCAATGAATTAGAAGAATGAAAACGAAATTCATTAAAATTTAAAACTCTTTAAAATGTCGATCACCTCTCCTAACTCTATAACAACTATTTCCAGATGTACACACACACACACACACACACCCCAGGATTTCTGTTGAAGTGATTTCTCTGCAGCCTAATTTAAAAGTTTCAGCTCAATTGAACTTAGTTAGGTCAACAAATCTTCCATTTGTTTTACACACTTGTTAGCTTTGCATGCGTTTATATAGACTGTCTTCTCTCACTCAGAACCATTTCTTACTTCCTGCCACCACCTGCCCCTTATAAAGAGGCTAAGAAAACAAGAAAATCTCCTGTATGAAAAAAACATAACTTCATCTAAAGAACAAACAAGAAGGGAATGGAATGGCGAGGTGGAGAATATTAAGTTTCTTCTTAAGTCTGCTGCCAAATTATCCTAAGACCCAGTATTTGTAGGTTCTGTACTTACAGGCTAGTACCTATTTTCATGGTTCATATAAGGGATAAAGACAAAAAAGACACTGAGCAACAGCTTCAAATACTGTGTTTTTAAATTTTTCCTAGATGAAATGCAATTGTAGATGCCATTTGAATGTTTCATGTTTCAAAACTTTTAGCTGTTTATTTTTATATTTCAACATCTCTTTGAATCATTATTCTTGCAGTTAACTGTTGATGTTACCCAATTTGTAAATCTTGGAATTACAAGCTACATATAGGTAACATTAGTAAAATAGGAGCATAAATAAATGCTTGATTTGTATTGAGAAAACTGTTGTTGGAAACAGTAAATTTCTAAATGAGCTAATGAATATTTTAGTTACTATTAAACAATTAAAATGCAACCCAGAAGACACTGATGGATGGTTATGAAAACACTCCTGCTTGTCTTTCTTTTAATTGTTCCCCTCTCTTTGGGCAGTGGTTTCCAAGGGCAAGATAGAATAGAAATTTCTTACCAGAAAGATTGTTTAAAAATGTAATTTTTAAGAAATAGGCATTTGGGTGGTAATGCTGCTAGTTAGGTGAATATTAAAGCGTTGAGTGTGAGAGCAGAATCAAGCCTCTATTCAGTGAAGGCTTTGTGTTGATATTTATGTTATGGGTGAGAAGTGGTTGGGAACCATTCTTTCAGAAGGTCTCAGAGCTATAGCAGTAAAAGGATTTTTATTTACATACCAATTAGGGCTTGTTTGCAAAGCAGGGATTCTTTCCATCTTTGTTTTTTCTGGTTGTCTTTAGTCCATGGTAGCCTGAGATTGGTCAATTTCAATATATTGCTAGTTTCACTGTTTATTTTTGGTTGTCTTGGGTTAGCGAGAGAGGAAGGGCAAAGAAAGAGATGTGAGTGAAACGAAGAGCTCCAAGTTTGAGTTTTCTCTGTTGTAAACTTAAATTCGTATTCAAATGCAGAAAGCAGCATAAACTGGTCTTAAACAGATAAATTTATCTGTAAGTGAGGTAAAGTCAGATATAGTTGGAATTTTCACTGCAAACGAGTTTCAAGAATTCTGATTGCAATTCAAATAGTAATTTTGAATTGGTGTGTCAGATTTCCAAAATGATAACAGATTGCAATCTTGAATTAGGTGGCTAAATTTTCTGCATTTAAGATTTATTTGTTTTGCATATTTTAGCATAATAAGTTAATTCAATTTTGTCCATTTATATTATTAAAATCTATTTAAAATTGTTATTTCTGCAAAGTTTAGAAACTAAAAAGTTATTTGAATTTAGATTTTTTCTCACTATAATTTTTATTTGGTGAAATATGGTTGTATCCAATGAGAGAATCTTTAAGAGATATTACTATAAGAAATATCTGAACTGGAGAGAATGTGTATAAAATTATAGTTTGAGGCTGCATTTTAAGGCTATATATTTATATCTGTGGTCAAATATTCTGATGTCAATAGAAACATGGTAATCTAATTTTATTATTGTTTACATTCTGCACATAATTTAGTTTCTGGCAGATTATGAGACTTAATGAGTGAAGAAGTTTCTAAATGACATTTTTAGCCTATAGCCACAAAATTGGCCTCTTATAAATTGTTCTTGAGCAAAAGCCATCAAAGAATAAATAAAATAATTTGTCAGAATTTAATATTTGCTATATTGTGTCTGTGGGAATAATTTTCACAAGCCTCCTACAAATGATAGAAGTAGCTAATGTTTTTCAATAGCTGATTAGTCATTATGCTGACTATACTCTGTTTTGTTTCATTAATCTTTAGAAGATTTCTCAAGGTTGCCAACAGAATGGCTGACAGATGGGTTTGAATCCAAGTTCCATGATTTTCTAGCTGTGGAAACTTGGGGAAATGAGCTTCTCTGTGTCTTGGTTTCCTCATCTATAAAATGGAAATAATAACAGAATTTATATTAGGCTTGCATATAATATAAAACTTGAAGCCTAAGTGGAACTAAGAATTCTGTGTCTATTAACTATGTGTAAATATACATATATGTAATTACTATATGTAAATAATAGTTATTTCTATGATATGATTTGTATTTCACAAACTAAGCCTTAGAAAGTTAAATGACAGCCTTAATGGTATATTACTAGTAATGAGTACCTACCACTGGTATCTGAACTAGTATTCAAATAAAATTTTGAGTCCAGAGAGTGAGCTTTTAAATCACATTGTTATTTCATGAAAGAATATATAACTCTTATCATCAGCAAGCATTTCCCAATGCCTTTACCCTAAACATCCCTGCTTTCATTGCCACATTGGTGCCTTCAGAATGAAGAATGTGTTCCCTACCAAATGGCAGAGCAGTACTGCAAACATTGGTCAGAAGCTTAGAGGACAAAAAGACTCTGTTAAAGTGACAACTCTCCAGAGTAGTTATGCTCTGGTCATTTAAGTTGGTTGGTGTGAGTGCGTGTGTGTGTGTGTGTGTGTGTGTGTATGATTTCTTCTTGTGGTCACACATGCACTGGATATTGCATCAATAGGTTAACTTTGGGGGATTGTCTCTAACTAGTTTTCAAAGCTTTTGACTTAATTGTAATTCCATCAACCGTCTGCTTGTGTTAAGCTTTTCTGAGATCAAACAGAGATGGGAAGTCATCTCTGCTTTTCATTATAATAGTCATTACTATATGCACATTTGGATTGCAGCAGTATTACTGTGAAATTCAAAAAGCACTACAGTTTTGCTACTGCTCAGAGTAGATATTTTCTACCTCAGGATATGTTTTTAAGTTGATGGTAAATTTGGTCACATTTACTTTGACTTTGAGAATCAGATTGTGTCAACCAAACATCACACTGTTGGCATTTGTTTGGGGCTCCATAGGAATTGAGTTACCAAAGCTGAGCGCTGAGAACGTGTCCAGTATATTCTGGAAACAGCAAGGAGCTCTTGCTGTGAGGCTGGAGCAGAAAGAAGAGCAGGGAAGACGAAACGGTACAGAATAAACGGGTGGCGTGTGAGGGTTGTTTGGGTGACAAATCAGCTATAGCCTATCATCTGTAGCTAAACGGATCTTTTCTAGTAGAACTAGGCATTGCAGTGCTTGTTGCTTCTACCTACCTTTGGGCTTCTAGACATCTGGATTTCTTGATAAACTAATGACTAGGTTTAGACAGCTTTCAGTTTCTTCCAATTGCAGATAGGTCAGAGAATTTGAACTCTCTACCAATTTAATGTTGATTGGGACAAAATTTTAGTATAAGCAGAGTTATATCTCCCTAGAATGTCCTATCTTCTGGGTGAAATCTGTGGTTCACTCCAGAGATACATGTGAATTTGGGCCTAATTCATACTCTTTGGTCATTTATTGGGTTAGGTAATCCCTGACTTCTTATACTGTCCTGGGAGTGAGCAATATGGAGATAAATGAAGGCTGGGAGGGAGAGAGGGAGAGAGGGAGAGAAGGAAAGAGGGAGAGAGGGAGGAGAGAGGGAGGGTTAGGTAATCCCTGACTTCTTATGCTGTCCTTGGAGTGAGCAATATGGAGATAAATGAAGGCTGGGAGGGAGAGAGGGAGAGAGGGAGAGATACTGACATCCACATGTCTCACTCTGTTTACTTGAGTAGTTGGCCTAAAAGCTGCAAGTAGTTAGTTCTCTTTGACTCCAAGCATTCATTGTCATGGAAAAACATTCATATATATTATACATTTTCTAGTTTTCTATTTTTATTTTGAATAGAAAAAAGTTACCTATTTTGTTATTTGTCCATAGTGATTGCATATTGACTTTCCTAATCTGAAGACAAGTGAAGAATTTAAGTTTTAGGGCACAAAATTTTTATAACTGAAACCTTATTATGATTATGCTCATGGTAATTTGATGGTTTCATAGATCTTTTGTTTTATTTCATGCTTCCAATGTTCCATTACAACAAAAAACACAAATGAGCCCTACTAAACACATTCCAAGGAGATATGCTTACTTCCCATAATACAAATTGACGTTTTTTGTTCTGTAAAATGAAACAAAATCTAAAATATGTACCTATTTGATCATTGCTAAATAGTAAAGGGAATTTCAGTAGAAAAGGATACTTTTTAGCAAAACAAAAATTTGACCTAAATCAGCTAAATTCTTACTATCTGTTGAGTATCTCATTAATCCCTTTATGTACTCCTCGAGACGATCTTTAAGATGACTTTTATCCAGCTACTTTTAAAGAGGTTAAGTGACTAGCTCATGTTTACATAGCACATTAGCTGTTCTGAAGAAGACATTCAAAGGCACATGAGACTGATTTCGAACCTATATTCCTTCTGCTTTAACACTTTGACTCTCCAGTAGGACTGCTTATGTTACTAGGAAAAATGTTTGGTTTTTGGAAACATAATTTTTCAACATAAGGAAGTTTTTATATTACCTTATCTAGGATTATGACCAAGACGAAAGATTTTGACGTCTAGTTCCATGTCTATTTTGCCTGATAGTCTCTAAACCCCTTGAACAGAAGACAGAATTGTTCACTATTGTATCTTCAACATCCAGTGGAAGGTTTGGCAATAAATATTTGTTGATTTCCCTGTGTTACTAAGCAAATACTGTAGGTGAGTGATTATGAGAAAAGAGAATCAGCAGTTTTACTTATAATGCATTAATAAAATCAGAACTACCTACAGCTTGTTTTCTAAAGTGTTGAAATTGGTCATTTCATGTACCAATTCATACAGTAGCTATAGGCTTTCTATTCAGCGAACACTCAGCTCAACACTGCTGCTGATTTTGAATTTGATCTGTAGTAACTGACTTGCCTTTGACCCATACTAATTTATTGTTTCATAAATGGAAATTTCAAATGTTGTATTTAGTATTTTAGCAGTGATAAAGCAAATTTCCATAATTTATGAAATAACTGAATGACATAAATATAGGGCTGTTTGTCTACTTAGGTTTAGTATCTTTGCAAGATGGTAAAGGAAGGGCAGATAATTAGAGGCACAAATTTTGGAGGTGCTGAAAAATTGGAATAATGGTACATACTCACAGCAGTATGAGAGAGAACTTGGTTGTTACAGTCATGGCAAAAACATCCTTAACCAGAGGAGGTGTGTGTATGTGTGTGTGTGCACACATCTGTGTAAAGTGAGAATCATATACAGCATGCACAGAGATGGAGCCAAGATAGTCAAAGCAGGTGATGAAATCCCAGATGCCAGGGTTAGATGTTTGGATTCAGGTATATGGGAGCTGAGAGGCTTGAAAGTAAATGGAGAAGAGATCTGATGGGGTTCGCAGGGAGTTTTTATATTTTTGTTTTTTACTTGTTTGCAGTGCTATGGCTCCAACCCAGGGCACTCTACCACTACTCTACATCCCCAGCCCTGTGTATCTGTTACGAGAAATTCGCTGAAGTAGTTTTTTGAAAGTATAAAAAGGGGTGGTGAGCAATGAGAAAAGACTTCTTATTAGGTAAGAAGTTAAAAGGGCATTTTACCTGAAGTCGTGTACTTATTTAAATATGATTATCATTTTCAGCAAAAATCACACACTTGATTGGCCTTGAGAGTAAGTGGAGGAATAATGATGTAAGAAAGCAGTATAGCATGATGGAAAAGCATAAATTTTGCAGTCAGACTAATCTAGATTAAAATCTTATTTTAGCTGTTTAAGCACTGTGTATCTGAAGAGGCAGCAGAGAAGGTTTTAGGGGTCCCCAGAGGCCAGGCCTCACCACTCACCAGCTCCGCAGCGTCCTGTCTGTGCTCCATGCCTCTGAAGCCCAGTTTGTGAAATGCTGATGGTGACAGAGTGTACCTGTAGTGTTGCTGGGATGGGTAAGAGAGTTGGGAAGAGTAGCCCACAGGAAGCATTTGCTGGTCAAATGCTGTTATTATTACTTCCGGGTTCCTGCCTTATTTATTGTAAAATAGGAATTGTTCCTTTATCTCAGGGTGTCATTGTTACTGACATCCGCATGTTCAAAAATGGCAGCTATTACTGCATAATAATAAATGCCTTATTTTTAAATGTAAATGTTATATTTTAAAATAATAAATGTTATATTTTTAAAAAAGAAACAGATGTCTTAAAACTGTCTACTATAGTCCTTTCACAGTACAAAAAGCTATTTTCTCCTTTGGATCCATCACATGGCAAATAAAAAGCTTTTGTAGGTACTCAGGAGTGAGCGAGGTACTCAGTAGGGACTTGCTCAGTTACTACTCATTGTGGGTAGGTGTTTTGTCCAGGTGTTCATGTGACTTGCTGAAGTATGGGAAAGCAGCGCCAATCACTTGGTAGGTTGATTACATTTTAGGCAAATAAACCATTTTCCATACTGATATGATTGAGGTTCTGAGTCTGAGCCAACTCATCTGTTTCCAATCTTCATACACTAGTTTATTTTACTATCTGCTAATTTGCAACATATACTGATACATTATTTAGTGCCCTGGTATTCTCAGACTATCTGGTTGCTGTGTCCTTCACTGATTGTCAAAGTCTGTATCAGAGGAATCACTGAGGATGAAAAACCCTAATTGGAAAGAGTTTCTCTTCAGCAGATTTAAAAAAGATAAATTAACTTTAAAAAAGTAACACTAGTTGTGGGACCTTGGACTAATTATTTAATATCATTAAGCTACAGTGTCCTCATATTTGAAATGATACAATTACAGTGAACTTGAGCAAGCAAGAAATTGCTTGGTTGTAAAGTGCTTAGCACAAGACCTAACATATGAGAGGAGCTCAATACATATAAACTGCTTTTTAAGTTGTTATCCCTTAATACTTAAATACTTAAATACTAGTTAATACTTAAATCTAATACTTAAATATTAGTTATATCAGAAATTTAGGATATAGCATTATGAACTTCCTTAAATGGGGACAATATTTTCATATGGTTATGCCATGCTTCTATTACAAGCTACAAATATTTAGATCCCACTTGATTTCTAAAGGCATGTTTCTATTAGAAGTCATTGTCTAAGATCTGTATATACACACACACACACACACACACACACACACACAGAGTTACTTGACCATAAAAATACAAGTTCTAGTTAATGATGTCAATTCTTTAAATGTTTATGATAAATACTTTATATCTGCAACTTATTCTGAAATACCTGAAAAATAAGATTTTTTTCAAGGATAAATGCTGAAAGGTAAAATATTAATTATTGAATCCAGGTGTAATGTTTATGTGTGTCCACTATACAATAAAACTTCCCTGTTATGTATGGTAGATTTTATAATACGGAGAAGAAGAAGCAAACATTTATTTAGGTTTCACTGTGTGCAAAGAATTCTGTCAAACTAAACCTGCCACAATTAAAGCACTTAGAGTCTGATTGAGGAAGATGAGACTTTTTGAGTATTTAATAAAAACTAACAGCTAAAAAGCAATAATGTTCCAAATAAATTGCAAAGGCTAGAATTTTGCCTGTGGCTGAGAGTTCTCTTAGAGATGGAGAGCTAATACCAAAGGTCAGTAAATTGTGTGTGTGTGTGTGTGTGTGTGTGTGTGTGTGTGTTAAAGAATATATGTGGATATTCTGTTATGTTTATTAAAATAAAAGTTTCTTGTCTACAGATTCATATGTAGCATATCCACCACCAGATTAAAAATAGGCTACCATTTGTGTTCTGGAGTATTTTGGTGTTACAAAAGGGCTTCATTCCCAAGAAGGTACAAGCCACTGATTTAAACAAGAGTGCTCTCAGAGTTCAGAAGAAAGAGCTCTTCAGCTTGCTAACATCTGGCCAGGCTTCAAGGAGAAGATGGAATCTGAGCCGGGTGTTGGGAAATGGGTAGAATTTGAATTGGTTGAGAAGAGGTGGAATGCATTCTAAATGGGGAAACAATGGGAACAAAGGTAGGTTAGTTTGGGAAACTGGAAGAGACCAGTTTAGCTGAAGAGGAACTGATAGCAGATAACTTGGGAAGAATCAACTGGAGCCAAACTGTGGAGGACCCTAAATACTAGGTTAAGGAATTTGGACTTCATCCTGGAGCCAGTGGAGAAGCCAATGAATATTTTGAGCAAAAGACTGATACGGAAAAAGTGTTTCAAGGATAGATTGGATTGGAGGAGAGATGAACTACAGTGTGGAAGTTTGCATAATCTGTCCAGATTTTACATATTAGGGACTGAGCTAGTGTGATAGGAGTGAGAATTGGAAAAAAAAGAGAGAGAGAAAGGAAAGTAGAGATGTAACAGACATCTAAGAGTCACCATGAATATTGGTCATTTATTTCTTTTTCAAAAATGTACAATGCTATTCTAATAGACTATATTTCTTTTGAATACCAGACTTTGAAATTGACTAATACTTCTTGTTGGCCATATCTATTATTAAGTTCAGTCAAAATGATCTAATTCGGTACTTGTAAGTTTATACAAGGCATGCTATTTTAAAAAGCTAATACTTCTGCCATCTTTCTGTGTGACGATGACTTTAGTATTTGGAGGGGTAATAATCCTATGCCATGTCATAGAGCCCATCCCAGTATAAAGAGATGCTTTGTTTTCTAAATGGGAACTCACCAAATCAAAATATTTAATTCATGAACACATATACAATTTGATGAAGAAGAAATAGTTAAATGGCTATGTATAACATTTAATTCAAACATGCATTTTAAAAATATTATAAAATGTACACATTGAGAAATATTACTATTTTCCTCTTTCATATTTTATGTAACAATTTTATTCATTCTCTTTACATATGTCTTTGGTGCTCTTTGTCCCCTTTGGAATCATTTCACACAGTTTTTTTCTGGTACCAGGGATCAAACTCACGACCTGGCGCCTGCTGGGCAGGCACTTATGCTGCTGAGCTAGATCCCCAACCCCTTCATATAGTTTTTGAAAGCAGACATTTCCACTTTTGCCTTACGGTTTGAGAAAGACTCCTATGAGTGACACTGTCATTGACTCTAAATCATAACATCACATAGTTGTGCTTTTCATTTGTGATCTCTACAGCGTGACTATGTGCAAAGTTGCTTTTCCAAGGGATCTTTTAAGGCTTATTTGCCACAATATCCAATATTTGTCTTTGGTTGGTCATGTCCCATGACTTATTAATAAATCTGTAATAATTTATTTACCTCTCGCTACTGATTCAGGCAGATCCTCTCTAAAAACTAAAAATTCCAGGATTGATATTTTATGCAAATATGTTTTCTCCAAATAATGCTTTGTTGAAAATGGCGTAACTGTATTACATGCATCCTGTATATAGAATGCTTTGCAAGAAGCTGTGTATAAGTTCACTAAGTAGTGATTTGGGAGGAAAATGTTCATCTTATGTTTGAGCAGTGCTTTCAATGCCTGTGCAGTGTTCCTAATGGCATGAGACTGGTTATAATTTCTTTATTACCAGATGCACAATTCTTCAATACATACTGAGTTCCAACTGTGAGCAGGCATCATGCAAAGAGATAATATATCTCTATAAAAAATTGCAGTTCCTACCATGAAAAATTTGTCGTATACCTGTTAAAATGAGTAAGACTGAAATATAAAATGAGGTAGAATGGGAGTTACAGACTAAAGGAGGCATGAGGGCTGACTTACAAGATCAAGAAAAGATGATCATTTCTGAGTAGTAGAAGGAGAAACATAATGAAATAAGTGAGATTTCAGTTGAAATTTGAAATATATGGCTTAGACATTTTGAAAATTTATAAAATGTCAGCTAATAAGGCAAAGCAAAACTGAAGATTTAAGGAAAAGTTAGACATCTTAGGCCAGTTTAGTTTAAACATCTATAGGGACTTGTGGTGCTTTATATGAGGAACAGGCATTATAGTGCTACACTGCAAAGTTAGGATAATGAGGTAAGAGAGTATTTTGTAAGACTCTTATATTCTTTTAAATCACTAGTTTTTATGCAAGTATAAAGTATTTGGAAGACATGGAAAGTAAGCAAAAAGAGTAAGCAAAAAGTATAAAGTATTTGGAAGACATGAAAAGTAAGCAAAAAGTAATCATCAATATATGATAAATGATTAGAAACTCAATATAGGAGAAAATGTAGGCCCTGTTGAAGACCACAGATCAGGAGTCATGCAAATGTCAACCATACAAAGATAAATAAAATGGTCTAAATTAGGGAGCACAGAGGCTGAAAAAACAATGTAATAACTTTTATAAGAGACAAGGTAAAAGGTAAGTAGGATGGTAGTTGTGATGTAAAAAGAAATCTGTGAAAGATTACAGAGGTACAAGTCGTAGAATGCATGCATTAGTTAGCTTTCTGTTAGTGTAACAAAAACCTGAGACAATCAACTTGTAATAAAAAAGATTTACTTCAGTTCACAGTTTTAGAGGTTTCAGTCTATGATAGCTTGTCTGGTGATTTGGGGCTCTGGCAAAGTAGCACGCACCAGAGCAAAATCATTCATCTCATGACTGTGGCATGGCAGAGAGGAAGATACGGGGGTCAGGCCCCCAGTGCTCTCGGAAAGCATGGCCCCAGTGGCCTGAATTTGCTCCCTAGACCCTGTCTCTTAAAGCTTTCACAATTTCCCAGAAACACTGGAATGAGGGCCACATCTTTACCTCCTAGACTTTAAGAGGTGCTTAAATTCCAAATGATAGCACTTAGCAAGAGGGAGTAAGGAAAGAGGGGGCAGGAGAAATCAGGGTGAAGAGGAGACTTTCAGTCTATGTGACTGCTGATGTTAAGCAAAAGAAATGGCCATTACACAAGGATAAGATGGTGATTTTATTTGACAAGTTAAGTTTGACCTGTACCAGGTAAGGGCATGGCGCCACTGGGATGTGAGGATTGGTACCCATGGAAAAAATGTGCGTGTAGATAGAAGGTTAGGAGCCATCTTCATGAAGGTCATTTTTAAAAACAATGAAAGTGAAAGAAATTATTGTGAAAGAAAATTCAAATTAGAGTGCTGTAGAGTAGACAAAGGAAGAAAATCTGGAGAAAAAGGAAGATATATAGGGAAACTAGAACTGCTGTTATGTTGTACTGATCAATGATAAGAAAACTGTCCAAAAGGAGTTTTTGCTCTTCAGAAGAATTAAGGAGAACTGAGACTAAGAAAAGATTGAACTGGGCAATTGGGAAAGGCCTTTTTGTGAAATTATAGGTATGAAATAGGTGACACAAAGGATTAGAGAGAGCAGGTGATAGATATGAAGGCAGATGATCAAGAAACTTGGTGATGAAAGAAGATACCTTGAGAGGTGTGATTGACAGAAATTTTTTTTAAAAAATTAGAGGGGCTGAATATAAAGCTCAGTGATAGCACATTTACCTAGCATGCTCAAGGCCCTGCGTTTGAGCCTCAGAAATGCAGAAAAAAATCAAGTGTGATCTGTCTGTTTCTTCAAATGAAAGAGAAGCAGACTCTTTAGATACTGAGATACGATTAAAGATACTGAAAAGCAGATAGTGTAGCTTCATTCCAAAGCAGGTATGAAAGAAGCACCAAGAATAAAGTGATAGAGACTGCTAAAAGAAAAGGAATGCCTATCAAAATTAATTGGTGGGAAACTAGAGACTGTTGCAGAAAAGAGGTTTAACGCAATGTCAACATTATACAGTATCTGATGAGAACATGTGCTAAAGCAGGTGAGGAATAAGGTATAGTTTGGGGCTTGAGAAAAGTGGAAAAGACTCTGAAGATTATTTCAGGCAGTTTACAAAAGATAGAAAAGGGAGACAGTCGAGCAACAAAATGACCTAAGGGAATAAAGAAAGACGAAATGTAAGTGAACTCAGTTAGCATACTAAGTTCAACCTACTCTGCCAGGTTTATTCATCCAGAACAAAGCCGAGGGCGAACAGTGAGAAACTGTCTGTTTTAGGATTTGAGTTTTTTAAAAAGATGCTTTGGAAATAAGACAGCATTGTATTCTAGAGCAAAGACAGGATTGGCTGGCCATGAATTCCAGACTGAGCAAGCAAGGCACCACCAGAATAGGAGAGCAGATAAGGATCTGGAAATGTAGGATATTGTCACTTAAAAGCAAATCTAATGTCAGAGAAGGAAGAAGTGAAAGGGGGTATTTCCAGGAAGCAATACAGTTTCAGTCTCTGCTGTAGCAGAGTTTAATCAGCAAACTGAGTGAAAGCTAAGTCTCGCTGAGGCACCAGGAGAGATGACAGAATCACAGTAGTAGTAGAGAGATACCAAATTGAGTTTTGAAGCTCCTGAATATTATAGTAGGAAGCAAAACTGAATGGAAGACTGAGCTTGCTCCACACAAAAGCAAACTGTATGATTACCATTTGAGAAAAGTTGTAAGATGAGCTTAGATAACGACTGGGGAAGGATCCAGGTTCATGTCTTCCCTATCATGTTCTTCATAGCGCAGTCTAGCTCCCAGTCCAGCAGGCAGAGCCTCCTTTGGGAGTGAATTTGCTATAATACCTTCTGAATTTGTGGTTAAAAATATAATTAATTATACGTACTAAATGCTTATCTCCTGTGATTGTCCTGTCATCTCCTTGGACATCTGTTTGCATGCCTGCAAAATTTAAAGTTTAACTAGAAGTTGCATGGGTTAGTTGGATGATCTTTATAGCTGATGTCACCAAGCTACAATGGTCTATAGATAAGTCTCCACTTAAATTTACAATGAAGGAAGATAGGTTTCTTATTTTCATGGACCTACTTACTCCAAAGAGAGTTAAAGGGAGATGGCTGTATTTTCCCCTAGAATTCTTGGTCACAATTGCCACATATCCCATCTTCCCTCTGCTAGCCTCTTTCTTAAGCAAGAGCGCACACTGATTATAATGACCAAGGTATCAGTTTTCTTCTGGAGTTATTTCCACATTACCTTGATTTGATTTTGACTATCCTGAGGCATGACCTCATGGTTGATCTCAAGCAAGTCACTTCACTTTAAATTCTTCTCATTTTCTTTTCAAAGGATAAGCTTAAATTTAAAGCTTATGATACATTTTGATCCAAGTATGTGTGTCTTAAGCAATGGTTTTGGGGCTGGGGATATAGTAGTAGAGCATTTGCCAATTGGAGTGCTTGGTAGTAGGGTGCCTGACATGATTGAGGTCCTGGTTCAATCCCCAACACTGGGGAAAAAAAAAAAAAGAAAAAAGAAATGCTTCGCCCTGTCATAATCAAAGAGATGCTTTAAGGCTAGAATGACTGTAAAAGCATGGGCTCTGGAGCAGCACAGTGCTAAGTGTTTTAATATCATTTCTCTTTTGTTATCGTCACACAAGCATATTCTGTCTATAATCTCCACTAGCAGATGAAAAAGCTGAGGTGTGTAGAAGTTGAGTAACTTTTACCAACTCCAAACTGGAAAGCTAGATTGTAATGCAATTGATAATTCCAAAGCTAATGCTTTAACTCTTTATTTAATATTACTCTCTGGTCGTACTACCGGGATAAAGAAGAAGGACATTCAGCCCAAGAGAAATAGAATATTGTTAATGATACTGCTAAGGAGGATAGTAAGCGTAGTGTCAGCTCCTTTATGCAAGGTACTTTACATGAATTCTTATGAATCCTTATTGCATTCCTGTAATATAAACAAAAACTCTAAAATCTTGTATAGGGGATGATTAAGATGAAAGAATCAAATTAAGTTTTAGAACATCTGTTTCTCTCACTTCAATACGAAGCTTGAAGGCATTGATGAGTGAAAGTTTGTGGTCTATCTGAAGAGTAACAGTTGCCTAGCATCGCTTAGGCCTGGAGTGAATGCCAAGGAAAGGATTAGGAGGGACCAGGGAGATTTACAGTGACAAAAGGAAAATTCTGAATTTTTAAAAGGATGACTATGAGTAGGTACTTAAAGGTCAGACGGAGGATTGGAAACTTGAAGTGGTGGAAAAAGAGACATACTTGAACAGGAGCAAGAGAGATCAAAACATGCTATTTTCTAGTAAACTGAGGTTGTGAAACAAAGAAAAATGTGGAGGCAGGCCTAGTAATTTATGAATGTTATGAACAGATGATTCATAGAGTTTGCTTTTGAGACACATGGGGCTTAGATGGAATAGATCTCAGATGTTACAGTACCTTAAATATCTAAGACTTAGCAAAACTGAAGCATGTGGTGTTTATAAATTTAAAGCCTTGGAGAGGTGTTCTGTTATGTCATCTGATGCCTGTTCATAAACATAATTGCCCTGCTGAAAACAAAATGGGTAGAATTTTGGTAGCCAGAGATATGCTTGCCTTTTCAACCCTCCTGTGTGTATGTTTGTGTGTATGTGTGTGTGTGTGTGTGTGTGTGTGTGTATTTTGCAACAACAAAGCCAGAAGTAGTCTCAATTCCTTTGCCTTTCATTCAGAAACTATTTTACATCACAATAAATCACTAGTCTTTTTAGCATCATGTCTCTGGTGATCAAAGTATTCAATTACAGTACCTGATACAATCATGAATATCCCAGTAGCTACTTTATGTACATCCTCTTCTCTACAACAGTGAGTCTTTATAAAAACTGAATTCATTGGGAGTCTTTATTCCTTAGTGTATGGATGGGTATATTTGAACAATGGCAAAAAGCAATGAACTTGGAACCTAAAAGAAAAAGTATCATCTTCCCTTCCTTTCTATTCTTTTTGCCTAGTTCTAATGGGTTTCAAGTATAAGTGAATGTGCCTGTTGAGAGTGAAAGTTACATTTGATTAGCTAATCATATGGAGGAGAGCTAGTGCAGATTTTAGGGGTTCAGGAACACAGTGGTTTTGTTGTAGGTAAGCTTTCCCAAAGTAACTGTAGAGTCCGAATTTCTACGTAGTGAAAGAATTTCGTCATCTTTTTTTGAGAATTGAATGTGAAATTTCAACCTGAGATCTTCCTACAGGTTCAGGGGACAGGACTCAGAATCTTCCAGGGCAGGGACTATATGGGTTTTGGTTTCTACTCTATCCACACTGCGTGACGGTGTTCCTCAACTGCCTTGCTCTATTATAGAGTAGTTCCAAATATGGAAAGTGCCATTTATTACCATTTCTTCAAGTTTTTGTCATGGAGGCTTAGATTTTTAAAATTCCAAAATTAAATCTCATTTCTACCACTTTTTGTCTTTGGGCAACTTTCTGTCCTTCTAGTTTCATTTTTTGCATGTGAAACAAGAAATCAGTACCTGACAGAGGAGTTGTGAGTATATTATCAGATCTACTTGAGAGTTGTCTAAGAGTATTAATTATATGTCTATAAACAATCTGGTACATAGCAAATACTGAACATGACCTGTTTCTAGTGGGCCAAATTCTAATCTTTTTCTCATCATGAGGCATTTGATTCTGAGTTCAGAATTCCAGTGGTGATCTATGTAGTAAAGAGTGAAATAGAACTATTGCCTTATGTGTACAGGACATTACAGAAGTTCTTTGTAAGAGAGATAAAGTGTGCTGTGGAAAATTGAGTAGGAAACTTAAAAAGCTGCACTTATGTAAGAACAATAGTTTTCAAAGAGCTATGGCACTGTAATGGCTACGAAGAATAAGATCATTAGGTTACCTGGTGGCATAGAGTGAAAAGGGAAATATAGGCTTATGTCAGAATTCATTAGCATCAACTAAGACTTCTAACCCAAAACAACTGGCAGAAAAGTAAAAACTTCAGTTACAACTTCAATCTCACTGTTGTGTGGTCTACATGAAAACAACATGGCTGAATGATTTCCGTTAGTCTCACTGATAATTTCCCCCAACGTGTTTAAAAATCATCTAAATAATTTTTAAAGTGACTATCTGATACATCTATTTATGATGCTTATTTTAAAAGTACTCATTATGCATTGGTAAAATACTTGAAGCCCCGGGAATTGTGTGAATTTGTCCTCTACCTGGTATTTCTAAGATATTTGCCTCATGCAGAGTAGGAAGAGAAATATGTTTCCCATCATCTTCTTCTATTTCAGAATGCATTGACTTTTTGAGAGAAGCATCTCCAAATATCCTCTTGTTCAAACATTTATTTCAAGAAACACATTTATAGTTATCTTCAAATATTAAAATGAAAATCTGTTAATAGGGAGTGAATAACATCAACAAAGTAGACTAGACCAATTCCTATGGTGGCACTGCATCAATTTGTAGGAAAATAATAATAGTAGCTCATTTTTTTAAAAAACCTAACACTAGGAAGAAAAAAAATGCAGATATTCTGAGATGGTCTGACTCATATTTGATAGGAGCACAGTAAAGAGTAGGTTACTGGGGAGAATCTAGACCATAAATCAAAAGCTGGTGTTTTGTTTTGTTTTGTTTTGTTTTGTTTTGTAGGTGTTTTCTTTTGTTTTGTATATTTTGGGGATAACCTCTTGATTTGCAGTCTAGACCAACCTCCAACTCATGTTATAGCCCAGGCTGGACATGCCCAGCCAAACAGATAATTTAAATCCAAACGGACTTTATTAAAGAACATATATATATATAATTATTAAAGAAAATGTATATATTATTGGAGAAAAATATATATTATTAAGGAAAATATATATTCCACAAACTAGCATTGCTATTATTTTGAAATGAAAACTTTCAGCTTACTAATATGTTTTTGGTACTAAATATACATAAAATGTTGACCAATTGGCAGGCATATATTGCTTAGTGGTAATAATCCATTAAATTGAAGACTTTTTGAGCCATGCTGCTGCTGCTGCTGCTGTGTATGTGTGCAGGTGTGCATATGCGTGTGGGGGGGCGTGGATGCACCTGCCCTTGCGCTTCATGAAAACCTGTTGGTGTGAAGGACAGCTTATTATTTCTCCTTTTGCTCTATTCTTTTCACTGTTTAGCCAAAGAACAGATTTTTCTACAAATTTCAGGAAGTAATTTCAATCACCTTTTGTATATTTTGAGAGTTATGATTTATTAGTAAGTAATTACATGAATATATAAGGTAATAATTACTTTCCATTGAAAGTGTTGCTTCATAGTAAGAGCTTGCTTTCTTAAAGGAAAAACACATGAATACTTTTTCATAAAACATTCTATTAGAAAGAGTAATCTGATATATTCAAGTATGAAGATTATTTTTTAATATTAATTTCTTGTCACTGTTTTCAGTGCTGTATTTTCTCTACCATGGCTTTATCAATATCTATTAATATGATATATGATATGTGTTTATTTTTATAGTTAAAACAGAGCCAATGAGCAGCAGTGAAATAGCTTCAACAACAGCAGACGGGTCAGTAGACAATTTCTCAGGTTCAGGTAAGGAATAAATCTTATATTTTTGCATTAATACTAAATATTGTTTTTCCTAGTTTTTAAATATCTGTATATAATGTGTGTATATATGTGTATTGAGTGTATATATGTATATTTATAATATAGTTTTATTCAGAATCATATCTGAACAGTTCTGATATTTCTATTCAATCTGATGAAATGTTTGCCAAAATATTGATGAAAGGGCTTTTGTTCTCCTTTACTACATTATATCTATTATTCTGATGACTCCTCTTGAAGACAGTTCAGGAAAAGTTGTACAGACACACACGTGTGCGCGCACACACACACACACAAGATGGGCAAAGGGATGTGTAAAAATGAGATCATCAGTGAAATAGGACAATCCTTGAACTACAAGTAAAACCAAGAAGAATTTCTAGGAAGCTCTGCCTGGAGGACAGATTTATACATAGCATTTATAAAACATTTTTTAAAAAACTAATGATGCTGGGGATTTAGCTCAGTGGCATAAGTGCCTGCCTGGCAAGTGCAAGGTCGCAAGGTCTATGCCTGGTACCAAAAAAAAAAAAAAAACCAACCAAAAAAAAACTAATGACATGAGAAAATGCTAACTATAGTAAGTGAAAATCAGATTTCAGAAGAGTAATATTTTTAGAATAATCAGGTTTTTTAAGGAAAGACATTTATATATATGATTGTGTACCTCTGTGCAGGTACAAAAATTAATGATGATTCTTGGACAGTGGAATAAAATTTGAATTTTATTGTTTTTGCTTTTCTCTTTTTTCTAACTCTTTAAAAAACAGTGCCTGTGTATAACATTTATATTTTTAAAAAGTATCATCTTAAAGTACAAGTTAAACTTTGTGTGCTACAAGAAACAATTCAGTTTTGAAAGTATATGTGGAAAACAGTATTGCAGCCTTGTTTTTCTAGATTTTGATAACTCTTCTGTGGTAAGGGAATTCTATGTTTTTAAGATCTACACACTGAACTATTTATGAATAAAAGGACATCACATTGGTGAACCCCCTAAGATGTGAAATATACATGTGTATAATCATACAAACACACAGGGGGTGTCAAATACACAGCTAATGTAATAAAATATTGAAACAGTTTGGATAAAGGATACCTGGGACATTTTCATACTATTCTTGTAACTTTTCTACAAGTCTCAAATTAGGCCAAAGTAAATAAAATAAAAACTGCTGCGATGTGTCAATGGATATAGCCTATGGGGATTTTAGTAGAAAGATGGATTTTACCTAGTCTTTTCCCTTTTGGATGATATGTTCCATTTCTGATTCTCCAACATATTTCCTAACATAGTATATGCTTATGAGGTTCATTGAATAGACAAGGGATTTAATGAAAAAGGTGAGGAAGTGAATCGGAAAAGAGAAAAAGGTCTTCTAAATACATAATAGGAAAGAGAAGGAAAAAGGAGATGCTGTAAAGAAAGAGCTGACGCTGAAAAGGTGAGGGTGGTTTTGTGCTCCTAACACAAACTTCAGAGAGGTAGAGGTTAAAAGTACAGGCACAATAGAATAATGGCTGAAAGAAAGCCCCTGATGAAACAGCAGTAACTTCAATCCAAAACAGAAACAGATCTGCCTAGAAAAGGACCGATTTCAACTGCAGCCTTGCAAAAGCTGCAATGGAACGCAGTGCAGAAGAGTTTAAAGTGGAGGAGGGGACAGTTTCTTATGAAATTCCCATCTGATTCTTCTCTTGAGCTCCTCCAGTAACCTCCATTTGTCCCTGGCTGAAAGCTGAATTCTTTAAAAGTCTGCAAGTCCCATTGCTGCCTGGCTGCAGTGACTCTACCTTGCTGCCTACCTTCCTCACTTACCACGATTCCTCCAGCTTCTGGACACACCCCCAAGCACATGCCTGTACATTAACAGTCCCTTCACTCTCTACACCCGACCCGCCTGCCTCTGTCTGGCCTTTACATCTGTGCTCAGATTTCACGGACATATCTTTGCTGGGTAAATTAGCAGATGAACAAATGAGTAATGGCTTCTAATTTTGCTTCTGAAGTGGCACAAAATGAGAACAGTGATAGGCTGGTGAGCTTGAAGAGATGGAGGATATTAAAATAGATGCTGTGGGTAATAGACAAACTCAAGGCTGCTTAGAAATACAGAAGAGGTTGTGTGGTAGAGGTAAAAGTCCAAGCAAGGCTGGAGTTATGAAACATGGAGCCTTTATGGTACAATGTTCTTCCCTTACAAGTGCTTAGGAGCCTAGGTAAAAAGATTTTGGTTTGATTCAAGATTGAAAACTTATCAGGTAGGATGTGGGAGAATATGGAAGTAAGAGAATTGCTTGAAATAATTAGTCATGAATGTAGTGTGGATAGAGGAGATGGGGTTAATAACTTGACAGGAAATACCATTAGGGATCCCAAATCTCTTGATACGGTTTCAGAATATATACAATAAGAATAAAAGAATGAAACTTCTAGAGAGAGTGACGTTCTTTAACCTCAAAGCTCAGGGAGGTTGCAGTCACATGTTTTTCCAGTTAGTTCTCTATACTTCCCTTCCTTAGCTATTATCACTACTTTTAAAGTTACTTTTCAGTGTGCCTTTGTGCTACACTATAGCCTATGAGAACAGATACTCTGTGTCTTTCCACGCTTACAGTGCCCATGGCCATTGAGCCCATAAATGCTCAGTAAATGTTTGCCTAAGTGAAAATTAGTCAATGTGCTTGTGGCTTGAGACTGTGGAATGGGAAAAAAAAAAAAGATCAGGATGTGGCTTGAGCCCAGTAATTGAAATAGGAGGCCAAATCAAGATCTAGCAGAATGAGAAAATTGTAGACTGCATAACACAAGATAATATTGGGACTTATCAGAAAACACAGCAGAATACTAAAGTTTTTGATAAACACAAAGCATGTCCAAGATGTGGGATCACCAATAGAGGTGTTAAAGAGCTTTCAAGAACTTCAAAGAAGGAAAGATTTTATAGGAGAGTAGAAATTCAGTGCTTTGAAGCAGCAGCAATGAAGATACATTTTCTGGGATCTTTTTGATACATGGTATCTGGCATGGTGTACAGCTTTCACTTTAAAAAGATAGGAGGAGAAGAAACAAGCTTGGAAAAGAGCTTAGATGAAGATGGTAGGACTGTTTGGTGAAGTGGCTGAAACTAGAAAGGATCTTGTTTTCTACAGTTTGATTGTCTGTGTTGGACACAGGAAATAATTGGGTAAGCTGAAGAATCAAGGCAAGATGTAGGAAGCACAGAACACCATGGAAATTAATATTTTTTTGCTGTCTTTTATATTTTACTTTCTTCTTTCCTTTTAATGAGTAAATATACAAAAAAAAATCAAGGCCTATTGAAATGACTGTTAACAGGGCTTTGGTTTACAAAAGAAGGAAGTCTCTAAATCTTTAACTCTCAATTTGATCTTTACTGCGGCTACCATTTCTATTTCCTTTTTCTGTGATGGCTTAAAAATTGATATGTATTTAAAATACCCATCCAAACTATTCTTGATATCTCTGACAAATAGACAGCAAGAAAAAGAAATGGGTTTACTCCGATGTTAGTGAATGTAGTTTCACTTCTGTCTTTCAAGACATTTAGCACCCAGAAGCAGTAAGAAAATCATGAGGCTCACTCTGCCCCAGAGAGTTCCTCAGGTATCTGCTTTTGAGAAACTGGTTGGTTTTCTAAGACTTGTGGCAGAATTGAAAATTGCAAGATTGTTTATCATTTTCTTAGTAAAATTTTGCTCTTTCATTTGTACCAGTGAAAAGCAGTGTTTTAGTGGTTTACATTTTAAGAACCATAAGGACTGAAAGTAGTATGTTTGTACTATCTTTCTATGCTACTTCTGTCATTTTATAAAGTTTAAATTTATTATTATGGTATCGAAATAGTGTCACTTGTCATTGATCATAAAAATTGACATCTGTGGCTATTTGAAAATAGAAACAGGAGCACTTTTCTGTAGAAGAAATATCTGTGTGGCAAACATGAGTTCTTTTTTTTCTTTTTGGTCATAACTTGGTGGTTCTGATTAATCCATTCAGCAGTTATTTGTTGATCACCCACCACGAGAAGGGCAGTGTTTTACTGCATGGAAATATAGCAGTAAAAGGTGGACAAGTCCCTGGCTTCATGGAGTGTTCATTCTTACAGAAGGAACAGATAATCCATAAATAATAGTGAGCCTTAGTGTATATAATAGGCCATGAAAAGGGTTGTAAATAAAATAAAAACCAATCAAGGCACACATTGGAAAGCTGGGTAGTCCCTGTAAAGGGAGGTCTCTGAGAAGAGGCCTTCTGAGCAGAAATGTTGGTGGAGTGAGAGGAAAAGTTTGGTTGAGGATAATGGAAGGCTTGGAGTTTAGGGCAGGCTGGGTTGTGGAATGATCTAACTTCTGTGTTTAAGAAATCACTGTTTGTTGTATGGAAAAGGATTTATGGAGAAGGGTGGAAAGAGGCCAAGTGGAAACAGGGAGACCAGTATTTCCCTGGCTCAGAAGAATGATGTCTGTGTTAGCTCACATCTTCCTAGAAGAGTCACCAAGGCAAGAATAAATGTTACAGAATTATGTTACAGGAAAGGAGAAGATGAGACAGGAATGGTTAGGTTAGGTGGGGTGATTCCTACACTGCCTTGCATTCTAATAACTTTTTACTGAGGGCACCAGAACAGTTATAGGTCTCTCAAGAACCAGGCTGAGTTCTTACCCCAGTGTATCTTCACTGGTGGAAAGCAGTGCTTCTGAATGTGGCCTCCCTGCATTTCACCAGATGCATTTCAGAAAAAAATAAGATGGTTCAAGAAAAGTGCTAAAATAGGTAAATATTCTGTGGATGTGTAATTCAGGGTTTGCAAATTATGAATGGTTAAAATAACCAAATTATTAATGATTATCTTATCTACCTTTGTAGCTGATCTTGGTCATCCCCTTTACTTTAGGTTATTATGGTCCCCAGAAATTGAAATTAATCTGGATTGTTGGATTACTGATTAAATGAATGTCTTAGGTTATTAAGGGAAAAGTACTTGAAGCATAATGTTGCAAATTTTTTCACTGCAGGTCATGCAGATTGTAGGGATTTGGATTTAGAGAAATAACAGAAGATAAGGCTTCATTTATATACCAATTGAAATATTCAATAATTCTAAGTACACTTAAGTAACCAGCAGCAAATTAATGTCATGTGTTCTTCATATTTATTTCCTAAGGAATATTATTTAATTTAGACTGATAAAGAGTTGGGTCAGGTTTATTATGTATGTTCATAAACAATATAAAATAATCGAGCCATTCTTCAAGTAATTTTGGTTTTTAAAAATTCTACTTTATGCATGACCTAAATCTCATATTATTACTGTGCAAGTATTAATTTTAGTTACTTACCACGTGCCAAACGCTATCAGTTGCTGAGGAAACAAGTGTGAATAAGAAGTTCCTGGCCCCAGGTACTCATGGTTGGCGGAGGGAACAAACATCTTTGCACTGAATATCCCACCTGTAATGCAGCATGGGACAAAAGGTGTAGCATAAAAAACAACCAAGAAAGACGTAAGAATTCATGACTTGGGAGGAGAACTGAAGTCCACGAAGGTACAGAGTCATAACCCAGAAGAGGACTGAAGCTTCTGTCTCTCTGCTGAGGAATTCAGAATTTGTCATAGGGGTATTGTGACCAGTGGAAAGACTGTTAGCTGGAGGATGGATGTGAGGAGGTTTCTGCTTGGGATATATCACTGTGGCGGTGGTGGTGGAGGCAGTAGGGCACAGGTGCCCATCCTGAGTGGAGCACAGGGTAAGTGGCCCGTGGCCTGTGCATGGACCAATAGGCCTTATCTGGTTTGGGGATGGGGGAATGATTCACAGGTCACGAACTGCAGGAAATGAGATGATTTTTAGGTTTTTAGTTTCTGGCGGGGGTTCGGGCATAGTATGTTTTGGTGGAAGGAGTGAGAAAACCTGAATTCAAATACCATTGTTGCAATTTATTTCCTTGAATGTGTTACTCCTATGAGCCTTGAATTGTTCATGTATAGAATGGGAGTAGAGAATTTTACATTTTTAAACATTTTGCTGAAAAGATGGGGATGCTGTCTGTTGGGTAGAATTAAAAATACAGAAGGAAGAGCAAGTTTAGGAGCAAAGGTAGTGAGAATCTAAGAATTATCCAAATATTAAAATAATTATTTTTTTGGTACCAGAAATCAAACTCGAAACCTCACGCTTGCCAGGCAGGTACTTATGCTGCTGAGCTACCTCCCCGACTATAATCATTATTTTATGTGAATTATATCATTTAGTCTTCACAACAATCATGTGAAGTGTAGGTAGTATTATTGCTATAATTTTATAAGAGAGCAATCAAAACTTGGAATAACTATTTAGAAGAGTTGGGATGCAAATTTAAGCTGAGAATTGAATTCTGATCTCAGACTCTAAATATAATTCTTACTCTGCAATCCCCAAAACTCTTCTTCCATATATATAGAGAGAGAGAAAAAGAGAGAGAGATGCACACACACACAGACACACACACACACACCCCACATATACTTAAATCTAAGCTTCACAGTACTTATCTTACTCTGTGTAATAAACAACCCTAATATCTTTTATTATTTTTTGTTTGTAAAAGTTTCTGGACACAACCTATTGAGTTCATAAACTTTTCATAAGCCATGACTCACAATTTGAAAAACAGATACAGAGTTAGAAAAAAATAAAATGGAACCCTGTGGCTTCCATCATTGGGTAGCATTACATTGTTTGATTTTCAAACAATTATCCTTGACTCTGATTATCTAAGGAATGTAATACTCTTCCACAACCCACTGGATAAGTTTCTGTTGCCCACATCCTCTTTCTGGGGTTAGAAAGGGTGAGTAGAGGAGGATGCAGCTGCAGATGACTGGGCAGATGGTGGTCCTCACAGTCTAAGTGTTCCCTCACAGATCCCTCCCTTGCACAAACCACAGTGGGTAGCCCACCCTCCCGCGGCTACCTCTGTGTCAGCCTTCTCACCAAATACGCACAAAACTTGTTGCTGCACGTGCACACCTGCAGTAAGGAGCACAGTACCTGGAATTGGATAGTGACTCGGTATCTTTGAAGTGACAAGGGGGCACCAGCTGGGTTGTTCTGCTGTGACTTTGGTGTAGACCCCATATGTTGCTGCCAGATGGTAGATGTCTGACAGCTTGCAAGACTAGGACTGATCTAGACCCATTCAATTGTCCCTGGATTAAGTCCTGTTTATTTTATTCAGAAAGAACTTTTAATAGATTGTGAGAGTCTAAGCTAACTCTACTACTGTTCTCTGGAACAAAAGCTACATAATTAAACATGAAAAACATACATGAATTGATTTGGTCATAACATAAAAATATTACATCAAACTTTGAGTGCATGGTTTAATGTAGAATATTACATTAATCATCTAATGTAGAAGCCCAGGTTCAGGTCTTCACTGGATGACTAGTATTATATATCTAATGGAGAATGTTAATAAATAATAGCACCTTTGAAGACAGTGATCATTAATGGAGGAAGAAAAAAATTACATCTTATAATAATTGTACCGAAAGAACATGCAGCCCAGCCAGGTAGAGATTAAAGAGTTTGAGAGGGAGAAAAAAATTTTCTGTCTCTCTGTCTATCTACACAAACAAATGTAAGTATGTATACGTAGTTATACACACATCTATGTGTGTCTACACACATGTGCACATATATGTATATTATCTTTATAACAGAAGCTGAGAACTACCATTTTAAGGCCTTATGATAATTAAAATGGATTTTTGCTTCATTACCTCAGAATGACAATGAAAGAATGTTTGATAGGGCTTTAGTGTGCTTCTGAAATCAGGTATTGAATCAGGTAAATCTGTTTTAATGATTAAGTACCTTTTTTTAAAGAAGCTTTTTTACATGAACATTGATGTTGAACATGTGTAACTAAAAAGCAAAAGAACACCAAGATCTGCACGCACGCACACACACACACACACACACACACACAAAACCAGGCTTAGCCTGCAATTTGAGAGATTTAAAATAGTTATAGGGATGCATTTTTACTAAAAAAATATTGCTAAATGAATGCAGGCAAATGAAGCTCTATCCTATCCTATTTCTGCTCACCCAAAGCAGATTAGACCACCTTCCTCGGTAGCACAGGTGCAGGTTTGTGGTCCCCGCTGAGCTGAGCACAGACAATAGGCTAGGTGACCTTTCGTGGTCCTGCCCAACCCTTCAGTTCAGTTCCTTTGCTCCCCTTTCAGCGTCTTTCTTCACACAGGAGCAGACCCTCCTGAGCTCTTAAAGAACTGCCACTGTAAAAGCCATCACAGTGTGCAGGCAGACATTTAAGGTCGTGTCTTTAAAGAATTCATTTAAAATTAGGCCCACTCAATCAGTTCCTAATGGTTCTTTTTTTAAAGCTTAGATTTCTATTAGGTCAAATGATGTGAAATTGCCATTTCTGTGGGTTGCAAAGGTCAAATAACTGAACTTTCATTATGCAGAGCCATTGTTAAAATATAGGAACATTCTGTATGTATTTTGTGTTTTTCTTGGGTTATCATGGTTTTTTTCTTTCCTCAGCAGTCGGGAGCAGCAGCTTTAGTCCAAGACCAACTCACCAGTTCTCTCCACCACAGATTTATCCTTCCAAGTAAGATGTATTTTCTCTCAATCAGTAAATAACTTTTCTGAGTAGACTTTTACTTTATTTCAAGTCATGTCTATGTCCACATGTTACATCTTAATTTAATAAAGTCTTATTTCATAGAGCTTAAATATATTTACACAAATTTATGTTGAGCATCACCTAGTAAAGGCACTGAAGTGTTTCAGTGTTTTGTCTATTATTTTTAAAAGTTGACTTTAAGATATGCTCTTTAACTGGAATTTGTGATGTGGTTGTTAATTGCATGTTTCCATCTAATGCATGGGCTTTCTATTTTCTGTCATTTCTGACAAATAGCAGACCATACCCACATATTCTCCCTACCCCTTCCTCACAAACTATGGCTGCATATGGGCAAACACAGTTTACCCCAGGAATGCAACAAGCCACAGCATATGCCACGTACCCACAGCCAGGACAGCCTTATGGAATTTCCTCCTATGGTGAGTAATCTGTGCACTGTAGTATTGGTTGTCTTTTGTATGTGTGTCTTTAAGTGGGACTTAAAGATTGTTGATGTTGGCTATGTTAGAGAGGGCTGTCTTCTTTTGCACCTAAATTCTTAATGTGATTGGTTTTAGTGAGCACTGTGGGAACTGAACTCTTATCTCAAGGTTAGAGGTGACAAACAGATTGCATGGGTCATATGCCCTCTCATTCTTCTTTTTCTCCACTTATATCTGTCTGAGCACTTGGCTCTGGAATCCAAAGTATTTTTGTGCATATTTGTGATAAAACTTCTGTGAATGAAGTCTTTTGGAGTAAAGATCCATTTCCTATTTATCAGATGCCTTCCCCTGATTAGGGAAGTACAGAAGGAATTCAACAAACTCTTGCTCTAAACTTAGGGGGTGGTTGTATTATCAAATTTCAGTATTATCAACCATTAGGAAAAGTGATCTATGTATCACCTCCTGGACTGCACTTTGAAGCAGTAAATCAGGAAACATTTAGAGCTCACATCGCCATTGGTTCCATCCCACCTGGAGATTATCTTTATTTTGGTGTAATTTAACTCAATTGTTGCAATAACTGTAAATTAAAAAGAAATCCAGCCACATCTAAAAAAGTTCCATCTAAAAAAGTCTTAAAATTGCAAAATACTTTTTCTTCAATGGAGTTGCAACCTCAATTTTAAACATTTGAAACAAATATGTGAATTGTTAGCATTTTATTAAAAGATAAAACTGGTGATCAAGAAAAAGTACATGGACTGTTGGAGGAAAGGACCAATAGAATAAGTAATTCTGTGTTGCATATATATATATATATATATATATATATATATATATATATATTCTTTTATAAAGACTTTTCTGCAGTATATTGAAAGAATTAATGCTCTTTTAAAAGAATTACATTAATAATTAGAAGTTAAATTATTTCTTTTAATTCTGTTTTACATCAAGTTGGCCATATATAAATTTCTTATAAAAAATTATAGACAGTCTAAATTGTGTGTAACTTCAGCTTTCGTAATTTTTATTTCAGAACAGAACTAAATGTTATCTAGCTACAAATTTTTAAAGCAGACTTGAGAAATAGCCTTAAAAGGGGATTTCTAAAGTTATCTTTGATTTTTATAGGTTTTAGTCAAGGTATTATATTAGGTATGGATCAAATTCATCTATAATTTTCTTTTAAACTAGTCTTGTGATAAAAGAGAAAAACATCTATAACTTGTGGAGCTTTTTTTCTAATATGAGTCAAAGCAGCCTCCAATTTATATGCCCCAATTTTATTTGTAAGATGATTACTTGAAACGTAAGCGTATTTTTCAGAGTACACAATTCTAGAATACTATCCACCTCCCACTGATGTCACTGCCACTCCTGATGCAGCCTAAAGCACTTAGCCTCATGTTTCCTCTTTTTTTCTCATTCTCATTTGGTTGTGGTAGGGTTTGGGCATCTTCCTTTGCCAGCTTCTGGGCTGGGGTTCAATTCCTTCAGTTCTAAGACATTCACGAACTGTCCTTGCCACCTAAGACAGCCATTGCAGTAGGTGACAGGAGCAGAGGGTGAGATGATAAGCAAAGCAAAATTAGCAGGATGAGGGTAAAGATTTCTTTTTTTTTCTTTGTTTTATACTTTTTATTATTTTTATTTTAAAGAGAACAAAACAAAATAAAACAAGGTAGAACAGAGCATATCAGAACAGAACAATGCAAACAACACAGGACTTCAAAACAAGACAACAGGAAATCAACAGTGGCTACCATAATGTCTCTTGTTTTCTTTGAAATAGTTGTTCATGCCTTCACACACAATAAATTCAAATAAAACAAAACAGTACAAAACCAATAAAAACAGAAGAATGAAAACATTACAGGCCTTCAAAACCAGACAATAGGAAATCAACAATGGCTACCATAATGTCTCTTGTTTTTTTCAAAATAGCTGTCCTTACCTTCACACATATTAAAATCAAATAATAGAAAACAGACTAAAATCAATCAAAACAAAGAATAAAAGAATATTGGACATCAAAACAAAATGATAGGAAATCAG
>PVJX010005148.1:0-87780 GCA_004027295.1 Dolichotis patagonum
CCTGGGATTGTATGTACCATAAGAGACTCTGGCTACAGTTGAAAGAGATATAGTTGAGGAATGTCAGCCTCAGATACAAGGTTTAAGTTCATTAGATTTGTTCTATGTCTTCATATTCTCAACACAAAATAAGAATTGTACACATATCCTCAATTTATATGAATAAGGGTTATGACATATACTAATCCTATCATGTTTTTTTCTATTTAAATACTTGTACACCTTGCTACTTAATGAATTATTAATAAGTTACTTATAAAAAAATCAGTGTCTGAGTTGGTAAACAATACCTACTGTTGTTCAATGTGTCCAAAACTTTGGCAATGGGCCATGCTTTGAGAAAAATCTTGTGATGAAGTGTTACACTTTGGAACATTGACATTCTAGGGGAGCTGGAACGCCTGAAAAGGAAATCTAGAATTGGAATTAATGCTGTAGTTGGATGAAGCATGTAGTTGAAATAAATGATAAACCTATTCCTCAAATGGATATTCAGGATCGTATACAAATCAGCAGATAATTTGGAATTATGCAAGTTATAACATGTATCTACATGATGGAGTACTACTCAGCCATAATGAAGGATAATTTTGAGTTATTTCTAGAAAAATGGATGCACTTTCAGTCCAGAATGCTAAATGAAATACATCAGAGAAGGTTACACACCACATGGCCTCTCTTATAACCCAAAATATAAATAACTTGAAGATCAACATAAAGATGATAGGAAACAAGGTAATAGTTTGTAGAAATTGGAAAGGGCTTGAGGTTGGTGGGAAATAGAAAGAAGGAAGACAAAGGGAAGGAAAAGTAAAAAAAAAATCCCTGTTTTAAATTCTAGGCAAGTTGATTTACAGAAAAATGCAGAGGGTCTCTATCTATGAGAAGAGAGTGGTCTGCAAACTGGAAACCTTGCAAATCTTTACCACTGAGATTTGATCTGTACAGAAGGAAAAATACTTCCAAACAAATGTGGAATTCAAAAAGAGTTGCTCTTGCACATGATTTTTCTGTTTAAAAATTGTTGGGAGGCATTGTGTTTTACTTCATTTCAATAAAATGGTAATATATGAAGTTGTTCCTTAATTCAGATGGAAACATTTTAATAAACTAAACATTTCTGCAAGCACATTTATATCATGAGCTATTTTGACAGTTTCACCCCAAATGTACACATGCAGGCAAGCACACATTGGTACACAGAGTTCTATTTAACTGTGTGTGTTGTATTTCCAGATATATAGTTGCTTTAGTCAGATCCAGACACTTATCTCTTATCAAACCACTTTAAAGCCTCATTAACACATCAGTGTATATATAATTACAATTTTACTTGGCATAGCATTTTTTTGTTGATTGCAGGGTGGAGAATCGTTCCCTTTGGTGCCTTTCTCTCTCATCTAGAGCAAAAAACCTAACTACTGTGACCACTTATGAGAAAAAGCTTGGCACACCCAGGCCCCAGATGGAGATTGATCCAATGTGCCTCCAGTGGTAGCATCTGTGTCTTTGATTGATTTCCGGACCTGCTCCTTCTAAGACCTGTTGAACTCTGTTAATGTTGCTACTGAGAACAGCTGTGAGTTTCCTTCTTGGATTAATTTCAAATAAACTATATTCAGAATTGGAATATCTTTCTATGTTTTATTGATGAAAAATGTATGCATCCCTGAACATTTGAGAAGTAGTGGATAAGTAAATGTGACAGTGTATAATATAATCAGATCAACAGCCATAATATTAAACCTGTCATCTCTCTCCAATCTCTAAAAACAAATAAAATGTCAAATGATCAGCTTTCCTGGGCTGTAGACTGTCACCAACATTATTTTTCTTTATAAATATTGAACAATGAAATATTAACTTTGGAAGGCATTTTGAGATTGTGCACAGAAACTTTACGAAAGGTTTGTATCCATACATGATCTAGTATGACAGTTATTTATATAATACTAATTTTATTGTCACACTTGCAACTTCTGTAGTTAGACTTTACTAGTTATTATTGTTACCAAGGCAAAAACTTTTTAAAATATTATTTGAAAATAAAACACTCTTAAACGTTAAAATAAGGGAAAATTACTGAATGCAGATAGCATTGAGCC
The DNA here is from genome assembly GCA_004027295.1 of Dolichotis patagonum. Lineage (NCBI taxonomy): Eukaryota > Metazoa > Chordata > Mammalia > Rodentia > Caviidae > Dolichotis > Dolichotis patagonum. Next base: position 2,106 of record PVJX010005148.1, read on the forward strand.
TTATGACAGCTTATAAGATGATTAACATAGAATGTGTCTTCAGACAGGTATAAGACTCTATAACTCCAAAGACAAATGCTTATTTAAATGTTCAAAAAGTTGTTACAAATCAATTTTTGAGATATTCACCCTTAATTTTATATTTTGTTTTGTCTTTGATTATATAAATATAAACATCCAATGATCTAAAGTAAAAGAAGGAAAGCAAAGGGCAATGATGAATTCAGTGTATCTTTGATTTTATTTCAATGCCATGCCTTTCCATAATATTATTCTTTAGAATTATTTTCATATGGTGGTTTAAACAAAATCTTCCTCCCATTGCTAAGTTATACTGTTTAGGGCTCATGAAATGACCGTACAGCTCACACATGGATTTTATTTTAATTAAACCCAGAGTATCTTCCAAGAGCAGATTTGTCAAATTCTGCAACTTCAGCAAATGTTTTCATTTCCAGATTAGAATCGAAACACTCATCATACATTCTTACTAACTTTCTGATTCCTTTGTAATTAAAATCCCCAGTCAATGCAATGGTTTTACATTCAACACTGTTTCCACTCATTTATTCTGCCTGTTTTTATTATGTAAGACAAAGTTATGACCCATTTTATTAAACTTCAACACCACATCCATAACAATACTTGTACTATAAAATCAATTTAACTTTATACTGCAATCCTTATTACACTGATCTTATTAGTAATTCGTAGTGTCTCTCATCCTCACAAAATTATCTCTTTTATAGCAAATAATTTAATTCTATAGAAGGAAATATACTACTTGTTATGCCTCAAATATACCATGTGTTTACAGGACATTTTAGGTGTTTTTTTTGTTTTGTTTTTTCTTCAGTCTTCCTGGAAAGTTCTCTTTAACCTCCAATTTGTTATCACTAAATCCTTCTTGTACTTTACAACTTAACAAACCTCCTTTCCATGACACAATATAGAACATTTACCCCTTCCTTCACTTGATTTCCACAGCATGTCTCAATTGTATCACCATTTTTTCCCAGTCTCTGTGTGTGTGTGTGTGTGTTACTTTGATTTGCACCTAGGGTCTCACAAAAGTTGGCCAAGTTCTCTACTATGGAGCCATGTTGTCAGTCCACAGTACACTTTTCTCAAACGAAAAAGGTGATGATTTGCCTGCATTTTTACTGACATATCATAATACCTTGAGTCATGGTACAGCACAGATTCCAAATAAGAAGACTGAATTTAAATGTTATCTTTTAAGATAAGAGATTGAAATAAATGACTTTTTTTCTGTCCTGTTAATAGCAGTTAACCTCCATGGAGCACTTTCTCTACATTAAACCTTCTGCTAAGCGTGTTTCATGAGTCAATTCTGTCAAACTTCAAAACAATACTAGAAATAAGTATACTATCCTACTTTTACATATGAGAAATGTGAGTTACAGAAGTGTTGAAAGAAAAACTTGAGCATGTTAAATTTAACAAAGCTTAACTGAAAAGGAAAGAAAGCAACACAGAAAGGTTAGTGAGCTGGGTGACACTAAGCCAAAAGCATTTTCTTAACTGTAGGTAAACATTACAACCAGAGAAATAGAAATGGTACATGGTAATAACCTGATAGGCTACACGTGGGTGATTTCCTTTTCTGGAATTTTTTTTTCCAGATTGAAGTAGAAATTTCCACTTCTACAGTGGCACAACGGCCTGAGACTTGGAAAGTTTTTACAAGTTTGTACTCTTGAGTTAGCTAGCAGTTTCTTTAGACATTAAGATAGGCTATCATTTACTATTTATAGAAACATGGTTAGACAAAACTTAATTCAGTAGTACATGAAAAAATTGTGAAAAGATATGATTTACAGTATAATCATTCCCTTAGGAAAATCAAAATTTTGTATTTGTTATTTTAGTAAAATAAATGGTTCTTACTCAATCAGACTTTACAGAATGTGTGATGTGGTAATGAAATTTTAAATAACATATTTCATTTCTTAAATATTAGGGTATATTCTGCACAGAGATCATAAAGCTATTGTGAAAATTAGCTTTTTAAAATTTCTCCAAAATAGAATCATAGTACTTCATTAGTAAAATATATTCATGGATGGATTAATTTTCAATGTTTTACACTTTTGTAAAGGTGAGTTTTCTGTAGAGAATCAATTAAAATAGAAATGATAAGGAAAAGAGTGTCTCAAAATGATGAAAATTTGAAGCCGACTTTTAATATAGTGTGAATTTTTATCTATTTTTCAAATAATAATAGAATTTCTATCATGGGCAAGATCATAATATAAACATTTTGTAGTATGTAATGACAAATCACAGGAAGTTACTAGTATCAAAGAATTTACAATGTGAGACAAAAATATGCAGTTAGATAAACTATTACAATGAAATATAGAAACAGAAAATAAACAAAAGAGATATATGGATCAAACACCTAAATAAGTTCAGAAGAAGAGCTACTGCTTATACATAATTATCAATATGCCAAAAATGAGTTTGTAGCATAAGATGTGCCTTGAAATAAAAGAAACCATTGCAAGCTTCAAAGGAGCATGAAGTTTAAATTGAATCTTACATAAAGGCAGCAGGAAATTAATTTAGCTCTTAGCATTCCTCTTTCATATACATACATACATATATATTAAGCTCATATTTACAACTTTTTAACTTTCCAAATGAGAAGCGAGATTCAGAAATTCTCAATAATGTGCAAAAAAAAGACACAGTCAACAGTCAACAATGCAGATGGAAATGAGTTAGATGATAACTAATTATCCACCATTCTAAAATATGAGCTAATATTGATAAAAATATTAAGATTTAGAGAAATCTTAAAAGCATACCTAATGAACCCAGCAAAGTATACTTACACTTGTTCTTCTATATTATTAATGTGCAAAATACAATCTGGCAAAATACATCAAAAGATTTTCTCTAAAATTCTTGGAAGCTACTGTTACAGTTAAGAATAAAGTGTTTGATTGCAACTTTGATTTGGGTTTTTATTTCTTTTTTGGAAACTAACTTTTTAACTTAATTTTAAAGGGAATAAAATGGAATTTTAAAAGTGATTAAAATGAATCAGAATAGTGATGATAAAAGAAATCTATAGTATAATACAATGAAAAGTATAAATGAGAAGACATTAAGAAAACTAGATATATGCTATGTTTATTGAAAACTCTCTTTTAGGTTCGGAGAATTAAACATTTGCAATCTTTGTGTATAAAGTAAAAGGCAGTCATCAGTAGCAAAGGCTAATAGAGAAAAAAAATGTGTCACTGACTATCTGTTATCCTGCCAGCCAACAGACTTTGAGGAAAGTCCTATAATTCAGATGATCACAATCAGTTGCAGTTCAGAAAAAAGAGACTACCATCTTGATTCAGGGACAGGCGAAAAATGGGTAAGATGTGTATTTTATGTCATTCCTTGGAAAAGATGTCTTGGTCTTTGTTTTTGTCTCTGAGACATATTATCTGATCACCACAATTTAAGGGAGGAGAGGTTTATTTTGGCTAAGAGCTATAGTTCATGACTGAAAAGCCAAAAGAGAGTGGGAGAAGGCCAAAGGGGAAGAAAAGCTACTGGTGTCCTGGCAGCCAAGAAGCAGAGAGAAACAAGAGGAGATGGGGTGGAAAGTGACCCCTTACCAGTCATCTGTGCACTGACTTATCTCTTCTGATCTGGCTTCACAGTCTAAAACCAGGCTCATCGTAGCACTCTGTGACCCACTCACCTTCCAGAAGCCCTGCCTCTGGGTGCCTGAGATATAAACCATGGCAAAGACTTCTGGAAGAACAGCAAATTACTGGCTGTTCACCATTTCAAATATTTATTGAGTAGTGATCATACTACTAGCAGGACAGCATGGAAAATTCAAATGAGTGAAATGTACTGCTGTGCTTTGGAGGAGGATTCTAGGATTGAGCTACAGAAATATACCATTAATATTTTAAATGTTGAAAAAAATAGTCATCTTGCTGACAATCCTAAGTGCTAAATTTGTATATTTAAAATTTGGTAGTAAAGGCAATGTTCTAAACATACAATAATATTGTGACTGTTATATCAACTTGACTTGAGTAACCACCCGTGCAGTTTGCTAAAGTTCTGTGCCTGTCTGTAAATGATTAACATCTAGGTTGCAAACAGGGGCACGTGGGTGGCACCAACCAATAGGCTTAGAATAGAAAGAGAAGGGAGAAAGACGTCTTCTATTTTCTGCAAAGGAGCTGAGATCTTCAGCAATGCCTTTGGATGTGACTCTCCAGTTCCTTTCAGGTCCTAGGCTGGACTCTAGCTTTGAAACAAACTCTCAGCTTTCTGACAGAAACTAGCACTGGTGACTGCAGTGAGCATCCAAGGCCTTCAATCTTAGTCCTTTCCTAGGTCTTCCTGCTTTCCTGTGTGCAGACGGCCATTTTGGATTCTTCTAATTATAAATCGACAAAGTCCACTGAGATCCTTTCAAACATGGTTCTGTAAATCTACTTCCTAAATTCCTTGTTTACTCGATCAAGCAAGTATTTTATATTAAATATATTCCTCTAATGAACCTTAACTTCTACAAGTATTATATTGTGAATACTTTTATTGAAGCCTTCAATTTAATACTTTTGCCGAACTTTATATTCCAATTTCTGATTTGAAAATTTACTTCAATTTAACAAACTTGTTTCAGTTTGTATGTTATTTCATTTATTCTTAAAATCAGCAGCAACTGCTAAAAGCTGATTAAGTACAAAATGTAAACTGTATTTTTCCTCTTACCAGCTTGCCTTCAGACACAGTCTATTTGGCTACACTATAATCAAAACATTTTAATTATTTATACAGGGCTAAAACATTGACAAGATCTTTAAGTGTCTTATATATTTTTCTTTATTTTTAACACAACAAATGACAGATGGCTGGTGGTGAGGTATCTGTATCTTAATGAGTGTTAATTTCATTGTATTTTTCTGTATAAGAGATTTATATCCTTTTTTCATTTTTTTAAGAAGTATTTTTTGTAACTTGAGTCTGAGATTTTTTAAACACAATCTTGTAGTACTTTTTCACATCTGAATACTACTGCTCAGTTTAATTGTTCGAATGACCAAAATAAGACATCCTTCATCTATAGTATGATATCCAAGATGATACAGTACGTAAGTACAGTGAAACATAATTATGTAATATTCCCACTATCACATTTATTTATTTCAGGGTTTCTTTGTTTTTTGGGTTTTTTTTGTTGTTTTTTTAGTCTCATGCTGTAATTTACACTGGTCTTGAATTCATGATGTAAACCAGGCAGGCCTCAAACTCATTCCAATCCTACTGACTCAGCCTACCAAGTTCTGGGATTACAGGTGTGCACCAAGATGACCTACTCCAATATTACTTTTAAATGGGTGCATCAATTTGTTTTATAATACAACTATCAGTTTAAGCTTTATTTTAATTTATTTTGGGCCTCAGTTCAGTTCTGCTCATCTCTGTCTTATTATCCTATTAACTATGTTGACATTAAATATTACTTATTCTTAGAATATTCTAGAATATTACTTATTCTAGCCATGTCATTATTTTATGGTTGAATTACTTAGATTATAATCTGAGAGAAAAAGAATGTAAGAAGGAAATAAATACTTGATTTGTTTCCTTTTAAAATAACAGCTGTATCAGATTAAAATCTGTATACTCTATAAGTTCCAATTTACAATGTATGATTCAGTAGATTTTAGCTTTTGACAAGAGTTATGCAAACATTCACAACCAAATGCAGATCATTTTTGGAATCCCCAAGCAAAACATTCTACACACTGATATTGCCCAATCTCTCCAACCTAAATCCAGGAGATTGCTGGGTTACTCTTTTTCTTTATAAATTTTCCTATTCTGTAGATTTCTTATTAAAAATTTGCCATGCTCATAGCAAGTTAAAAACTTTAACATATCCAAAGAAATGGAAATCTTGAAAAGATAAACTCTCACCACCCATGAATGTTCAAAGAGGTTAAAAGTTAAATAAAAGCTATTATTATGCAGCATAAACAATGTATCTGAATGTACCTAGACTTAGTACAATTATCTTACATTATTATGTTCATTGGCCTATTAATCTGATTTTGATTTTGTAAATATGATGATTAACTTTATAAGGTGTAATAAATAAATGATTCTGCAAAAATAAAAATGTAGTGGAAGGGGAAAAAGAAAATGAAATGTTTTATGTACGTGTGTCAATTCCCAAATTGAATGTAATCATTATTTACTCCAAATATGTACTAATAAAAGCCAGAAAAAGCAGGGAAAAAAGAAACTTAAAATAGAAACATATTTAGAATCCAGTAAGCTTTTTGTGTTATCTTTTTTTTCATATTTCATTTATGTTAATTTTTCATATAAAGGTAACTATGTAGTTCCTCAAGTTTGTGTGTCTGATTTACTTGAATTAAAATAATCGAGGCTTTTGTGAGCAAATGGATACATCTTGAAACAATAATGTCAATTTTTAAAATTTCAATTTGTTTGCAAATCAGCTGTTGATACTTTGAGTGGAATAGAAAATATTTAAACAAATAACTTAAAGAATGTCACATATCACATTGAAATAATGGATAACCACACTGAGATGGTACATATACACTGAGATTTACTGTTGTTCATTCTAAAAGTATCTAAGGGTGACTAAATTTGACTTACAGTAAATTTCAAGCCCCATGAAAATCTTTGCCGGCAGTAATGCTTCACAAATGACTAATCATCTCACAGCCATTTTGTCTTTATAAATGCAAATTTTAAAAATCAATGATTGGTATATAATGTAATTTCAAAACAATTATGAATATCCATTCTATTTGATCATTTGGCATATCATCTTGTGTCATTCAGATTTATAAGTGTGACTACCCATTAATGCTGAAAATTAACTTTTAAAGAAACACCAAAAAGTAGAAAGTTATTTAAAATATTAGTAGATTTTAGCAGTCTTGCCTTTTTTAAAACCATAAAATTGAAATATTTATAGGCATTAGATGTGAAACTAGAGTTATTCTGAATGTAGGAAAATCACAAAAATGACAATTTCAGGTGTCCTTTGAGTAAGGACAACTACTGTTTGTGCATTTAAGGCTTGTGAAATTCTTAACGTTTGAATGGGCAAAACAAAGGATCAGTTTTTATCCTCTTGATATTTACTTTCAATCAGTAGAAGACAATGGGACTATTATTCTGCCTAAGATTAATCAATTCATTTAAATCAGATTTCAACCAGTATCTTGGAGCAATGATACAAAATGTCAGCAACTAGGTAAAGTTCCAAAATAAAGTTATCCTGACCTCAGATGACTATGTCAGATTTCATGACCTATATTTGAAGCTCATTTCCTTTAAATTTTATTTGAATAGAAATTCATACTAAGAGTTTTTGAAAGGATTTTAATAATTAAGAATAGCATAAGCTCTTTCAGATACAGTAAAAGTTAAAACAGACAGAAAGAGGAGCATGACATTTTTTTTTTTAAAATGTGTAATTGGGAGCACTCAAAATGTAAAACTTTTGTACGAATCGTTGTTCTACACAATATAATGAAATTTCATCCCCCCTCAGAATAATATTCAAAAGGCAAGCATTTATCCACCTTGGTTAATCTTTTTCTCTACTGATTAATCTATTCGTCAACATGAGAATGGATGATCCCAAGGGTTAATTGTAATTTTTTTAATATCTGATTTTAATAGAAGTGTAGAAATCAGCATATCAAATTTAGAATTATCACTGCCACTATCTTACTAGCCTTGAATTCAAATTTATACTAATAGAGTTTGGAGGATGTAAAAATTAAACATGTTTCAAGATTGCTTTTAAATATATTTAAATATAGTGTGAAGTGTTTTATTTTATGTAAATTAAATTGTATTGAAGTTTATACTTTCATGAATTTCAATTTTATTTATAGTGCAGTGTGCTTCACTGATTGTAGAAATGTTTCTATTTTGTGGAATTGTTTAGTGGCATAATATTTCACATGAACAGAAAGAATGAGGTGGCATGTATAAATAAAGAATAAGATTTTTATTGAAAAATCATGTGTAATGAACCAATTAATAGAAATAACTGAAATTTAAGTGTTAAATATATGTTCCATATAAATATGCTTTTTAGCTCTGTTCCTCCAAATTTACAAATTTGACTCAAAACAGTTGAAGAATAAATGTCTTTTTCTGGAGATGCCATTCTTATGGGTAGATAACGTTTTTATGTATTTTCAAATCTGTAGAATCATGCATTTTTACCTAAAAAAAATTTACTGGAAAAAAGACATTTTCAACTACAGAAAACAATTTTTAAAGCCCTTTCCATTTACTTATATTTAAACTATTATCAGTGAGTTTATAGTCATGAGCTAAAAATAATGAAAGAGAGGAAATTTGTCCCCTTCTGACAAACGGGTTTGGGAAACTAGAGAGAAAATTTTACATGATAAATTTTACATCACTTTACTTTCATATATTTAATGTTGATTATCTTGAAGGATTGTAGAATACTAGATAGGACTACTAAAACTAAATGTGGTACCAGGAAAAGTAAAAGGGGCTGGGGATTTAGCTCAGCGGCATAAGGGCCTGCCTTGCAAACCTGTGGTTGTGAGTTGGATCCCCTTTACCGATTAAAAAAAAAAAAGTTTAAAAAAAAAAAAGAAAAGTTATAGATAAGCCTGGGATATAGCTCAGTGGTACAGCATCTGTCTGGCAAGTGGAAGGTCCTGAGTTTGATTTCTGATGCACGGAAAAAAAAAAAAGGAAAGAAAGAAAAGAAAAAAATGAAAAAATGAAGATTCAGATAAATTATTTTTTTAGGAAAGTGCATGTTTAATTCATGATCAAGATTACTGATCCCCACACTTTTGATCCTCTAGGCTTGGACTTTTAGGAGTATTGCTACAAAAGTCCAGAAATTCTTGAAGTCAGGATAAGTCTTTAAATTCCAAAAGTTACATCAACAACTTTCATTTTAAAAAGAAATAGTGCATAAACAAAACTGTTAAATGAGAAGCGTATTTCTACATTTCAGGTAATTTGTATTTTAATCTAGTCAATGAAATCATTTTTTGCTTACACCCACTAAAAGGTAATAGCCAGACATCAAACAATGAATAAATGGTTCTGAGATGTTTCGAGGAAAAGATCCTTAGTTCATTTATCTTAAAAGTATCCTACGGCCACACACACACACACACACACACAGGGTGATTCAAGAATTTAGTGAACAGTTAAATTTCAAAAGTTACAAAAAATGACACATTACCGAGAAAGATGGGACAATTTGGCACGAAGTAATGGGGAATATTTTGCAGGAGTTTAAAAGCAAACTGTTTTTTTACTGTAATAAATTTTAATTTAAGCATTCACCATATTTGTTGATTACAATTCTTTGATCACATGTTCACAGCAATGTCTGTCAAATAAAAATATATAGTGTGTCTTCATCTACCTTATTCACCAAATGTAGCACTACATGAGCTCTGGGTCCTCGTCAAAGTCAAAACAACAACAAAAGATAAAACTTTTCAAAGGTTTCAGGATGTCCAGGAAGCAATGACAACACAACCAAAGACACGCAGGAAAGAGGAGTTGGAGAACTGCTTCAGAAAATGGTGAGAATGGAGAATAAGTGAGTTTGAATTGGAGGAGGGTACTTTAAAGGCAATTAGTGATGCTGTGTCTGTTAATTTTACAAATTCTTTTATTTTAAAAGTTCACTGCATCATTTAATCACATGTCATATATTCCCAACCTTGAACCTTATGTGTCTCACCTTTGAGTGCCGGCACTGTATTTTATCTGTGTATTGCCTTTGTCCCTAATAAGCCAGCCTGTCTCTCACTGACTCATATCTCCTGAAATTCTTTTCTGCACTGATGTGTCCATACCTGCCTGGGCTGAGATGAGATCCTGATCACTTTTTTAGAGAAAAATTCTTAGATCCAGTTTGGTGATAGTATCACTGACTATATGATATATTGCTTTACCCAGCTAATGGAAATCTTAACTGAAATTTAAGCAGATGATGAAAAATGCAAAATAATAATAGTAACATGCGAATCTCACCTTCCTTATATATATCGGACAAAAGTTAATGTTTGATTCAGAACACTTCATTATCAAAATCTCTCAGTTCTCAGTTTCTCACTGTCCTAATTTTAAACTTCTAGATTCTGGATTCAAACGTTATTTCGCCAAGATGAAATGAAATTTATTGGAGACTGTTTACAGTTTAGTTCCATAGAATTTTACAACCAAAAAGTAAGTGGAATGTAATAGTACAGTTTATCTTTGGCTGTATCACTGAGTAGGGGAAGTTTCAGGTCTTAGAACAATTTTATTTTATTTTTTTTTAATGTAGAGTTTTACTAAATTTCCCAGGCTGGCTTTGAACTTGTCATTCTTTTGCCTCAGCTCTCAAGTGCTGAGTCCCAATTTAAGATACTGTCATATTTTGTTTGTATGCCACAGCAATTTCAGGATGTCTCCTCAACCTTTTGCTATTTCTGTTGAAATTTTCAGTATTTGACTTATAATATTGAGCAATTATCACCCAATAGTGTTTTTTTATTCTGGATGCAGGTTAGAGATGAGGTTTATCTTAGGGAGAGAACACCCAGTAATTGTCTTTGAGGACACTGAATGATGATATGAGAAAAGTGAAGACTTCTAGACATTAAAAAGAACATGTTGGTTTCCCCAAGACATTTTTGTTGAGAACTGGGTTTTCCAAAGGAGGGTAGGGTCTAACCTGAGAGCTTTCTCACAGAGTTACATCACTCAGGTTCACAGTGCTAAGATAATGGTCAGGAAGAGAAGAGCTCTGCCTCCAACACACAACCACTCTGATTTTTAAGGACTTGAAACCACATAGAGTGGTCTGGTGCAGATGTGTTGTAGGAAATAAAAGATATGGCTTTGTTTCAGTTTCAAAGTAAAGAAAGCAGAACAAGCCAGTTTCTGTATCAAAATCTAGCAGTCTGAGCAAGAGAAGTAAGATTGAAAAAGAAGTCAATTAACCCTTACTATAACTGTAACCAGTCCTGATTCTAATTGATCAGTTTTTGAGATGTCCATTTTCATCCTGTTCACCTGCATGCAGGAAAACAAAGAAAAAAGAGTTTCTGATGGGGAGAATATCACCTGCCATTTCCTTCCCTCCTTTGTGCTAGGCATAGCAAGTTGCAAGAAAGTATAACTTAAAATAAATGTCACATGAAAGAATCAGATGCAGATAGAGGTACTGGAGTTTACCATAAATAAATAAATACATATAAAAAAGACAAGAAGAATTGTGCTGTTCACTGGGAATGTTGCATGCAATCTTAAAGCAAAAATTTATGTTCTTTGAGCTGTATGTAAGCAGTTCTTATACCAAACTATATTCTTTACTGGATGACTTATGAGAAACATTAAGAGTTGATGTCTTAGTACAATAAAATACAGGAGAAATGAAAACTGTTTTTCTCATATACAGTTATGTTAAAATGGTAAATAAAACAGAAAAGATTAGTGTTTTAATTATGAATTTAAGTGAATTTATCATCTGTTCTGACTTTAAAGAATGAATTCATATTCTAAATTTCAAAATACTGTATATGGAACCTGGAATTCCATAAAATTTAAAAAGCAGGGGATGGGGATTTAGCTCAGTGGCATAAGCGCCTGCCTTGCAAATGCGTGGTCGTGAGTTTGATCCCCGGTACCGATAAATAAATAAATAACTAAATAAATAAATTTAAAGAACAAAGTGGTTACATAGGAAAAGAAATTAATTGAAAGTATTTCAACAGAAAATTATCTAACCAAAGAAAGCATGAAAAAAGTAAGAAAATATAGCTTAGATTAAAAATCAGAAAATTGAGGATCAGGCTGTAAAGAAAATCTAAAAAACATCTCCCTGGAGCCATCAAAAGGCGAAGAAATAGGCTCATTTACTTTTGGTCTGAAATAGCTCTAGGGTCGGTGTGTAGGCATTGTTAATAAAATAATAAGGATTACACCAATATTGACAAAAAGACCTGGATAGAAAAACAACTACTATATATATATATATATATATATATATATATATATATATATATTTAAGTCAGAAGGCATCCATTTGCAAGTTAACGGTCTGTTTGTCAATTAAATGTGTCATCCTTAGATTACCTTTGACACTAAATCCATTTAATGTATATTATCTGGAGGTTGTAAGAATGTGAACAATATTGAGAAATAAGAGCAGGAATTTTTCCTTTGGTTGCTCAAGGAAAGTCACCTTGGGAATGTAAAGGTCATTTTTTACTATAAAGAATGGGGTCACTCGTAAGGTGATAAACAGTTTGTTGAATGATCCAGATTTACAGATACAGCTGAGTAGAGAGTAGACCACACTGTCACAGTGGAGGCCCCTGCTTTCTAAATTGGTATTCTAAGGATAAGAAATAGCTGGAGAAAGAAAAGACAGTTATCTCTTTTCAAGATGTTGATATTGGTATCTATGGGTTATAAAACTCTATTGTTGCCCATGAAAATTCCAAACAATGCTGCAAATGACAAGACTTCATTACAAATGAGAAATTTAAGGTTACCTACTTCTGTAAATAGTATATCTATCTTAAATCAAATACAAATTAATGTCTTTCTGGAAGAACCCTTGTAGCACTGAGTAAGAAAATATCTTATCTAAATGGGAGACAGCATTTGACAGCATTATGACTTCATAAAATCATGTGTCTTGTAAGAGGAAATAATAGCAACATAAAAATGATGAAAAGCTAAATAATCAGCATGATAATTCAGATAGGTACTAGAATGCTTATGAGAGGTGTTAGACTTCTGGTTTTAGTAATAATATTTAAGAATATAATAAAACATTAAAGAAGAAATGATGCATAAGTCTTTTAATTAGTGGCTTTCAGGACAATTCAGAAATAGAAATGATATAAGATAGAGCCAGTCCCAATTTGATCTCTAGAATAACCCCTGCATCACAGATATCCTTTAATGGATATTTAGGTCATTAAATATAATATTAACATTTGACAGTTAGTATAGGCATATGTAAGAGCAGTTTACAATCTTATAAACATACAAGGTAGTAGCCATCTCTCAACAAGACAGTCTAGTTTATTTAAAGACCTGTTATTTTCAATTTTGTCTGATACTGAGTGGACAGGAATTTCATGGGATTAATCAGTTTATGTATTCATAGTTAGCAATTAAAATGATGCTTTGTTGCTTTCATTATATAGATTACAAATGAGAAATTACAGAGTGCTAATCATCACTAAAACGTCATAACCAGGTAACTTAATTACAGGGAGACATACATGAAATGAATAGATCATAAATAAGTTCACTGTTAACATGCAGCCAAGAAAGAAAACTTGATTAAAGGGGCCTAATAACACAGAGCAAATGGTATAAAGTGCTAAAGGTAAAACATCAAAACTAAACTCCTGTCCTCAGTAGGTACAGTGGCTGTTCTTCAGAAAAAGCTTTTTAAATGTTTTCATGTGGCAAACCAGATGGCTTAACAAATAAACTATCAAACTGCTGCAGAAGGTGCCAGTAATGCAGTTAAAGCATAAGAAATTTCCTACTAAATTTATTCAATTGTGAAATTTTCTGGGTGTCCAATAATTGTTTTTTTGATACTGCTACCTTCAAAGAAATGGAGGATATTTTGAAAGATTCAGGTGATGTTAGTTCTTTTCCCGGAAGTTCCAACAACTCTCCATTATATGCAGATCAGAATAGAAATGTTCCATCCTGATGTGGGTGGCCTTTTCCATTGTTGTTTGAATTAAACATTTCAGTGTTGTTTTTGATAATATTTTTCTCTATCTTTCATGACTTCAAAAAAGCAGATTTACTTACTGGACTTGCTTTCCATAAATCTTACTTTGCTTTGGTTATGTAAATCCTTGCCTTACAATCAGGTTTTCCAAATTTGTCACATATGCAATACTCTTCTTGATGCTTGCTATCAAAGTTAACATTGCTCTCCTTTCTTGGCAGTCAAGAGTATATTCTTTGTAGTAAAAGGACATGTGTGTAAATCACATAAAATGCCTATTGTAAAGAGAAAAGTGCTTATAATTCTATCACTTTTTGTTCTTAGAAAAATAATGAAGACGTGAGTCACACTAGCTTTTACTTTTTATTGTTCATAGCATCTTATGATTGAATCTTCTATATAACAAGCACAAACTGAAAGGGTGTTATGAATGAAAATATTATTTCTGGTGTTATTTAATATTTCAGGATGATAGAAACCATTGCAGTACTATGTGCCACTGCTTCAAGTTTTGAACTTCTAATAAACTCAGTATTACAAAATTCACGTCTCTAGCTATGTATAAATTGTAAAAGTATTATTGAGAAAGAGACAGATAGAGACAGAAAGACAGATACAGAGAGAGGGAAACAGAGGCAAATGAGGGAGAGAGAAGTAAAGGGAAAGTGAGAGAATATTCAGAAAAATTTACATTTGGAGAAATTTTTCTATGGATTGCTTCAATGTCATTCATAATAACACTGAAATATTCTTTGATTCTACTCACCTTCTTTCTCAGTTATTTTTAATTATGTTTTTCTAACTTTATGTAACAAAATTAGACTTAAAAATTCAAATAAAGGATATTTTTGACAACCAGGTGGAAATCTATTTGGAAAATCCAACGTAAGAATAGTGTGACTACTTTGATGAATTTAGGACATTTATAATCTCCATTGACTTCTAATGTATACATTAGCTTCAGTTTGTAGAATTTCTGACTTTGGTTGGATCAGAAGAATTGAGATTGATGCTTTTTCATTGTATTTTTATTTTGAAGACTTTAGAAAGAGGAAAAAATTATATGTCATAAGTAAAGCTGGTTTGGAAAGATACCTAAAGTAATTTTGCTCTCTCAAGAGGAACAGATAGTTATGATAAATGCACAACCATTGAAGTGCTTATCTAAAGCAAGCAGAAACGCCTACTTTACTGAGCCCATCACCTCCGTTGGTACCAGGACAGAGGAGCTCGGACGTTAAGAGATTTGAACAGAGGGAGTACAAGAATGTGCTGCAGTCACTTCATTTATATCCACTTTCCTATCCTTGGATTTAATTTGTCAATATGATACAAAGATCAGCACCCTACCTGAACGTTTGGGTCAATTCTTTGTGCTTACATTTTCCCATTATTAGTTCACATATTCCATAACTTTTATGTGATTAACACTTTGAAAGCATAATAGATGTCCATTACTACTATCCCTTAGCCCAGAATTTGCTCTAAGGAAATCTGAGATTGAAGATTGTCAAAAATTAGGGGAAATAGGCAGACTTTCGGTGCCTCGCAGGAGAGAGACCCTGGTGCCTCAGGACATGCACTATGTGGTGACTTGGCAGAACAAGCAGCTGGCAGAACAAACAGCTCCTCTGTCTCTGGGGGGCGGCTGTGAGCTTGCTGGTGTGCAGGCTGAGAATCAAACATCTCATGTCATCCTGTCCCCCTTCAGGTATCTCCCCCACCGCCTTCGTTAGCAAATGGGAGCCAGTGAACTGCACATCTTGTGAAAAGATTGGCTATGTTATTTAGTATGAACTCCCCATATGCAAAGATACGCACAACCATTTGGAAGAAAAGAAGAGACAATATGACAGACAGTGAGGATCTCTGGTTGTCTAGTTTTGAAATTTATGCTTTCTTGTGTCCTGTTCTGTTCTTTTTTGTTGTGTTTAATTTTACCCCCTTTAAAATAAAAAATAATAAATAAATAAATAAATAAATAAAATAGGGGAAATAAAGGCATAATTTTTTTGAGTAATGCTGTTGCCAGGTGGAGTGACTAATTGCATATATATACATGTATATATATATACATATATGTATATATATAATGATATGTCATAAATTATATAACATGTATTATGCATGCAATACAATTTGCACAAAGTTGCACATGTATTACACAATAAATAAGATTTTATGGTAAGATTATGTGATGTATATATTAGCATTTATTATATGGCATATATAATACTGAAAGAGATAAGAAAATATTCAGAAGGGTAGGAAGAAATAATGATGCTAACATTTTGTTGCACATCTATATTATTTATATCACATTAATTAAGAAATAAGTCTAAAGTGAGATATTCATTAGGGACTCAATGCTAAATTCACACTCATGCGTGTTTGGTTTTAATGACTGAAACAAATATCACAGATTTTTGAGGTTACAATGTTCTTATATGTTTGGAAAGTGTCAAGATATCTATAAGTAATCTAAAGTATATATTTAAAACTTTATGAAACATTTATTTTGTCAGATTTATGAAGATGTCATTAAACTATTTTTTTAAGTCTGTGAAGAGTAAGATTAATGAATATTGACTTTTACAATTATATATATTTTACTTTTTCTGTAGAAGTTGTATTGAAGCAGAAGATGCCATGAAAAGTTAGTAAGTCAAATGCTATTTATTTTTATTTATTCATTTATTTTCATATATATGCGTAACTAATCTGAATTATTTCTAATATATTATATTTGAATATTAGCTAAACTTACTATGAAATGCATGTGGTTTTTAATTGTTTATTTAAATGTTGTCAATACTTTTAAAAAACTTATTTACTTGTTCTTAAATTGGCTTAAAATGTTCACTCATCTGATTTTGTTTAGGAATCATTTTTTGCTTTATATTTTGTACAAAAAATTGTTAATTAAAATATAATTAACTTACTAAAAATGTTTTCATATTTCATCTGCACAACAAGCTTGCACGTAATCATATATCACTAAGATGGCCATCATGATGCATGCCATAAACTTACCTATCCTCTCCTGACATTTATGACTAATCTCATTAACATTATTGATAACAACAGTTAACATAAGATCTAACCTTTTAACAAAGTTCATATAGTACCGTATAAATAACAAAGATAGTATATTATATAGTAGCTCCTTTGTATGACTAAAAAGTTA
Source organism: Dolichotis patagonum (assembly GCA_004027295.1). NCBI lineage: Eukaryota > Metazoa > Chordata > Mammalia > Rodentia > Caviidae > Dolichotis > Dolichotis patagonum. The sequence goes on from PVJX010005148.1 coordinate 19,106, forward strand.
ATGATTTTAACTAGCAACTTTTTGTTTTCTTCACTTTATGGAAATCATCATTCTACTCTGTTTCTGTGAATGTCAGTACTTTAAGTTCCTTATATAAGTGTTGTATTGTAGTATTTGTCCATTTCTAACTGACTGATTTTACTTAAACATAAGACCCTTAGTATTTTGTATGGTTTTTACAAGTATTGGGATTTGTTTCATTTTGTACTGAGAATTATATTCATATATACATCTTTATTGTCTATTCAACCATTAATGGAATTGTAGGTTGCAGTAAGTTTTAACTATTGTGGACATTGTTTTAATGATGATGGAAGTTTTAACTATTGTGGACATTGTTTTAATGATGATGGAAGTTTTAATGATGATGGAAGTGTAAACACCTCTTTGAGATCATGATTATAATAATCATGGGTATATATTCAGAAGGTGGATGGCTAAACAATATCATAGATTTGTTTATTTAATTTTTGAGGATGTTATGTTCCCTTTTATGGATATGTTTACCAATTTAAATTCCCAAAGCACTGCCAACATTTCCCATTAGTGGAACAAAATACCTAGTAACTACAATTTAAAAGAGGAGAGGGATTAATTTGGCTTATGAGTTTAGAGCTTTTAATCCACAGTCATCTGGTTCCAAGGCAGAGGCCTCAGGGCAGGAAGGTATTCTGGAGCAAAGGACCTCATTCACGCTTGTCAGGAAGAACACAGCAAAGAACATGAGGGAGAGATATTTATTACAAAGGTACAACTCTAGTGACTCTTCTAGCTTCATATTTCCTAAATATAAAGACACAAGTGAACATTTTTATTCCAACAAGGAGAACTAGGGAAATAAATATCAGACCAGTGCAAGAGTAAAACACAACAGAGCCATCATTATGTCATATATGTCCATTTCCAGGACCTGGGACTTGTGTTAAAATGTATTTTCCAAAGGACTTGGGTAAGAATCTTAGGGAAGTTTTCAAATGTATTTGGTCTTTTTCTTTCACAAACTCTAATAGATTCTAAAGTGACTGCAAGGTTAGAAGTCCTACTTGGCTGGAGAAAGAACAGGTATCACTATGAATAGGAGACACTTATACTCTGTGACAAGGTATAAGGTGATGTGCAAGAGAAAGCATATTATCTGACAAAACACTATCAAAATTAAGAGAGAGAAAACTGTCTACCTTTAGCTACATGCCTTGCATAAAAGGAAAAGGAGGGACAAAATATGTTTTGACTTTCAAGGCAGATTTCAAGATCAGGGCAGGACCAGTGGTAGTTACTATATTCAGTTGAAATAGAGGAATATTAGATAAGTGTATAAAATTCTAATCATGAAAAAGAAACATATACTTACTGATAGAGCATATATACTGGTCCCGAGTGTGTTACAGATGTTACACTCCTGAGGAAATATTAGACCTCTGAGGAAATGTAATACAATTTTAAAGATTTTTGCAGAAAACACAAGTGACCTACAAGATTGGATAAGTATTTTGATAAAGAGTGGGAAAATTTAAGAGAGAATAAAAAGAAAATGCACAAAATAGAAAATGTAGTTTCAGAAATGAAGAACAACTTTCATAAGCTTGTTAGTAGATTTACTACAACTGAAAAAAATAGTCAGTGGAAGAGTAGGTAGTGCAAGCTACATAAACTGAAAGGCAATTAGAATAGAAGGATAAGAAAACAGAGAAGAATGTCTGTGTCGTGATATGACAGAAATGAAGACTTCTAATTAAACTTGGAATACCAGGAATAAAAAAAAAGACAAAATAAAACAGAGGAAAAGAATACAAAGATTAGAGTCATTTTTTAAAATCCCACAATAAATGGTAAACTTCAAACTATAAATCCTGAAATCTGAAAGTCCACAAAGAAAGAAATATAATAAAGATAGGATGCCTTAGCAGCCCATACCAGACTGTAGAAAATCAAAGACAGAGAAAATAGTCAAGGAAACTGGAACTGAATAAGGGAGCATGTTACTTATAAAGGAAATGAAAAATACTATTTAATAACTTATTTGAAATGCAAGTAAGTAAATGCATAGAATGAAAAGTACTACACTAACTGTATATCTGAAATATTAAATGTGCCCTAAAATCAACAAGGTAATTTTTACCTTGAAGACTAGAAATACAATAGCAAACTACATAAAGCAAAGGCAGAGAAGGGTAAAATAAAAATTGGTGAATAGTGGATTGTAAATCCAGAAAACAATAGAAAAACAGTAAAGGGTAATGGAAAAGCACTGCTGTGTCTATACCAGTAGCAGACATTGTAGGTTGTAAACAGAAAGTTTACAGTTGGCAAAAAGAGAATAAAAGCACAGCAAAGAGAAATAAAGTTATATGTGAGATGAAATTGATAAGATGGAAGACAGAAAGTAATATGGTAATAGTTGGAGAGAACAATATCTCAATTCTCTAGAATTGATAAAACACCCAGATTCAGTAAAGAATTTTAAAATCATAATATTTGCTAAGTTTGACAGAGATGTATACAATACTATACCACAGCAAATAGCTACATATTTTCCTCATATCACAAGTGTTACATTCCAAAACAGGTCCTACATGAATCCACAATTTAGACTCAGTATTTATAAAAAGACAGACATATCAAAACTTATATTCTCTGACCTCAGGAAGATGAAGTAACAAGGGAGTAACAGAAGTCAACCTTGAAACTTCAGATATTGATGGAAATAAAAATAAACCTTTAGAGATGAACATAGAGGTGTATACCTGTAATTCTAGCACTTTGAGACACTAAAGCAAGAGAATCACGAGTTCAAGGCCAACCTGGGTAACTTAGTAATTTAATGAGCGCCTAGAGCAAAATGAAAAATTTGAAAGACTTGGTTATATAGCAAAGTGCCAAACCCCTTGGCTTAATCCCATATACCACTCCCCCAAAACCCACCACAAAACACTTTTATATAACAAGATCAAAGAAGAAATTAGAAAGAAAATTAGAGAATATTTACAAATGACTTAAAATGAAACATAGCTCACTATAATGTATGGAAGACAATGAGTCAGTCCTAAGCCCTAAATTTAACTTGAAATTCTTAAATTAGGAAACAAGAAAGATCTCAATTATATCTTTGAGATCTATGAACAAATGAAAAGGACATCTCAAACCAAAAATTGTATAAGGAATGAAATAGTACATATTAGAGAAAAGGGGAAAAAAGCAAATAAAAAGAAAAATGTAGAACAAGAAATAGACTTTTTAAAAGATAAAGAAAATTTGTAAAGTTTGGAGGAAAGAGTAATGCTGAAATTACTAAAACCAGAAATGAAAGTGAGAGTATTACTATCAAGTATTATTATCAAGTTTACAGAAAAAAATACCAAGAGTACCATGAGCAATGGCATATCAACAAACTGGATAAACTTGAAAAACAAGTAAATTTCTAGGCACTTCAAGTCCACTAAGAATTCATTTGCAAATAAAAACTTTCAAGCAGGCTGCAGTTAGTAAGCAAATGTTACCACTCATAAAATTGTCTTCATGACAAGATCTGGAGCTGGTGGATTTACTGGTGAATTCTACCAAGCTTTCATAAAGGCCTTGTGCTAATTTTCACTAAAGTTTGCAAAAACTCCATGAGACCATGTGTACTGTAGGTTGTGGTGTCTAATAAATGTCACATATTAGAACCTAATATGGTATTATTAAGAGAAGGGACTTTTCAGAAGTGATTAGGTCAGGAGTAGAATGATTGCCTTATGAACGACACGAGGCAGCTCTAATTGTAGTTTTTTCAGTCATTTAAGGGTAGAGCAAGAAGATGACATATTTGAAGTTTCAGAAGGCAAGCCCTCATCACATACCAAATCCTCTGGCTATCGTATCTTGGAGTGTCCAATCTCCAGAACTGTGAAAAATAAGTTGCTACTCTTCATGAATTGCCAATTTTTTCCCTGTTACACTTAGCGTAGCTGTAGTGGACTAAGCTACTGAGGAACTAAAGCTTAAAAGGGGGAAAAAAACCCTGCGGGCTAATATCTCTCATAAACATTATTGTAAAACTAATCAGTAAGATATTAGCAAAACAAATTAAGTGGCATATGGGAAAAGTTATTTACCATGATCAAATGGAATTTATTTCTAAAGTGCAAGGATGTTCAAACAAGAGGATAACATGGAAAAAGCATCAAAATTCAATAGTCTCTGATGATAAAAAATTTGATAAACTAGACATAAAAAGATTCTAATTTAACATAGTAAAAATTATAGATGGAAATCAAAATAAATGCTAGCTATGATAGTAAAGAGTAAAAGCTTTTTTTTTTTTTAAGACAGGTATTGTAATAACCGAGGCCAAGTGTGGGGGCTCATTCCCATAATCCCAGCATTCTGCCAGCTGCAGCAGCAGAATCTGATTTCAAGGCCAGCCTGGACCATGTAGTGAGTAAGACCTTCTCTTACAAAACAGCAATGAAGAAAGACAACTGAAGTTTGCAAACTTGCTCCTCTTCTACTCAATGAAATGCTACAAGATCTACCAAAGCAATTTGGAAAAAACCAGAAAATTTTAAATCCAACCTGGAAAGAAAGGAGTAAAATTATTAGTCACATATGATGTCATATAATGTAAGGTTTACATAATCTGGCACTTGTGTGCACATGTGAATACACACACACACACACACACACACACAATTTTGAAACCTTAAAGGAATTAGAGAAAGTCTCACAATACCCAGTCTACACAGGTGGAAAGAATAAACATTTGATTTTCTGTACATTAACAAAGAACAAACCAAAATGGAAATTATAAACATGATTTTGTTTACAAATGATCAAAAATCATATAACCAAAATGTTGAAAATGCGTACAATAAACAATTACAAAATGTTACTGAAAGAAGTTAAAGAATACATAGTTAAATTGAACTACATCAAGCATAAAAAATATTGCTAAAGTATCAACTACTATGAAAAGAATAGAGAACAAAAGTGTTGGTGATGATGTAGAAAAATTTAGAATGATGTGCCCTTTTAGTTGGGAATACAGTGAGGAAATACAATATGATGTTTCTTTAAAACTGAAAAAGAATATTATGATGCAATGAAGAATTCTGCTTCTAGGTATTCACCAACCAATTTGAGCCCTGAATCTTGGAGACATAAGTATGTACCTACATTAATTGAAACACTGTTCACAAAAGCTAAAAGGTGGAAGAAATCTTGCCTGGAGATGGCTATGTGCATTGCCAAAAGATATGTATATGCGTAAAATGGACTATTATGCAACACAAAAAGAGGGAAGTTCGTTGTGACATTTGTCACAATGTGGGTGAGCTTGAGATTATGCTGAGGTAAATTATGTAACATTTTATTTATATGATAGGGTAGCTGAAAATCACAAATATCAGGAGGATAATAGTAGCCATCATGGCTGTAGGTAGTGGAGAATAAATAATAATAATTTGAAGTGTGTAGGGTTTCAGCTTTGAAATTCGGAAAGGATTCTGGTGGTGGTTGGACATCACCATGAAAGTAATTAATACCAATGAATATTATGCTTTTGAAGGTTAACATGCTAAATTTGTGTTATTTGTATTTTAATATAACAAACATATTTAAGAAAAATAGTAATGAAGTCTAGTGCAAGAATGCTGCTTTTCTAGTGACTGTTTGTCATGGAAAAAAAAAACTTTGTACCAATTGTTATTTCTGCACTGTGGGTGAATTACTCACTCCACTGTGTCTTCATTATTTTATCTGTATTATAGGAATAGTGGTAAAATTTCTCCGACAGTGTTATTGTCAGAATTATGTAACTGAATGATAGAGGTTAGCTAGAGTTTAGAAATACCACTATTTTGATAATCAGGCAGGATCCCTATTATTATGTGAAACAAAATTCTTGTTTCATATCATTTCATAGGGAGATTACAGTTTCTAAAACAGAATCTCTCTTGCCAAGTCCATATAGAACAATCTATCTTTGGCCTAAATAAATGAAGTAAATTAAGCCATTTTGCTTGCCTACCTAGGAAAATCCTTGTAAAACTCTCTGAAATTCATGAGTGTTTTGAGCATTTGGCATCTCAAAGGTGGGAAGAAATGCCTTGCTTGCATTAGCTAAGTAACTGTGTCTTTTGGAGAACCAGATCTTAGAGTAGCAAGACACAATGACTTCAAGACAGTTTGAAAACAATTGTCATGCCCTATTAACAAATATAAAGACAGAAGTATGTTTTCTTCTGCTATCCAGGGGTATGGTTTGTATGGCAGTCCTCTAAACCTTTAGTGTGCTAAGCAGCGGGCAGGACAGTGACTGTGTGTAACCATTTCTACTATCAGACTGTACACTAGTGATAACCACTTGTTGCCTAGGGCTAAAAAGACCAATTCCTTTTGCTCTTCACACTCAGTTAAAGATGTGGAAATAAAAAAGAAGAGTGATGGATGTATTCATAAGTGGTCTGACTTTGTTTTAAAACCTTCTTGGATGATGAATCTAAAACCTTCCTTCTTTCAGGCTGGTAACATTTGGACAGATTTATTTGTTATCACATGAAAACATTAAACCCCAGCCAAAATAAAATGCAACTCTCTATGCAAAATGGTTTGATTATTAATATTTCTATGAAGTTGTTGTTTAAATATTGGGAATGAAAGCTTAATTAAATAATAATTAACTGCAAATTGTCAAAAGAGTACATGTATGTAGAGATTGATAGGCTATTGTTTAAAAAAGTGAGTAGTGGCCTCACTCATAGTGCTCCAAGGGTTGTCTATTTGTGGCCTCTGACAAGCTTAATCAATATGGTAATGGAGTAAATGCCGTGTAATGTATTCTTAATACACTAAATAGAAATAATAATGGTAACAATAACAAACCAATAGTAATTTCCTACATTACCTGAAAAACTCCTGAGAATAATTAGCAATTTGAGAGAAGGAGAAATTTGGAGTCTTCATAGCTTCTCCCAAAATATTTAAAAGTGAGATTTATATAGCATTATGCAATACATTGCAGTTTTACTATATTAATTCTAGTGGGTAGGTAACTATGAGAACATTGGTCTGTGAACAAAAATACTGTTCAAGTTTAATTCACGTTAGACACACACTTGAATATATACAATAAATCAAGGTTTACACATCCTAAAATGATTTATACATGGCAGTTGCTATTATAAGTGATAATGTCTTTGATTATAAGATTAGTGAAGCTTGGAAAAAGTTTGAAAATTTTTTTAATGAAAAGATTTATTTTATCTTTTGTTTTCTTCCACAGATCTGTTTTGACTTCTTTGTTCTTTGCATTGTTACACTGCATTTTGGTAAGTTTAGAGCTCCCTCAGTTAGTCTCCTATAGCTTAAATGATGTCCCCACAAATCATATATTTGCAATTTGTTTGCATTTTAATCTCCCATATGACTAGTGACTAGGGCATTCTCTGTGACTTTGTTTTTTTAAGACATGATCTCACTATTTCTTTCATGCTGTCATTTAAGGTACTTTAGCCCAGTCTGGCATACAACTCACAATGGTCTTGCCGTCTCAGCCTCCTGAGTCCCGGTATTAAAGACATGTACCACCACACCAAGCCCTTTATGGTTTCTTACTATCTAACGATAACTTCATAGAGTATCAGAGAACCGAGGATGATCTTATTAGTTATTAGATGGTTGTTTAGGCAAACTTCACCAAGCCTCAATTTTTACACATGTACATTAACCATAGCTTCATCTAAGTAGTCACTGGAAATATGTTTTTGTCAATATGTTTGGAATCCCTGTCATTTCTAATTGCCTTGAAAGAGAGAGTCCCAGGCAATAGATGCCTTATAGCCAGTTAAAATGAATGAGGCTCTGTCTGCATGCGCTCAGTTGGTTGGTTCTTTTGGAGACAACAATTTATATTCCCTTCCTTAATGCTAATACTGAATTCAGGGTTAGTGCATAAAAATCATAAAATTTTAAAAAAACAGAAAACTTTATATAATTTAATGGATAATTTGAAGCATATGAAACAAAGAATTGTCTTTTGTTTCATTTGTAGATTATGATGACACAATGATCGAACTCTTTGCAACTATAGAGTCAACTAAATATATGGCTGTGGACTTCTTCATGACATATTGTTTTATAATATAATGTACATGCTTTAGAATAGTACACAGAAAAACCACATTGGGAATTTTCTCTATGATAAAACCAATAACTGCATTTGATCAAAAATGGCTAATCTCTTTTTTAGGAACCAGCAATTTCATCTGTTAAATTTAGGCTGAGTTGTGAAAGTTGATTGCAGAATGCAGCAAAGAAATCCTGCAGGAGAAATCTAGCTGACTGGCTCCCTCCAGGAAATCTGGCAGCCCAGGGGACCAGGGAAATGCCAGACACACAGAAGGACCCTGATGAGAGCATGCATAATGGACAGGCCAGACTAGTGGAGTGAAAAAGTGTGAAGCAAATTTTATAACAGATATTTTTATTTCTAGGTGACTGGGGAAAATTCCAGGCACAGGAGACTAATACCATTGACCAAATCCAGAGACCACAGGCAGACAATCCCTTGCTTACTCCATCATTTATTCTTTTTTTCCACCTTCTCTGATTTATCAAAAGTTACATGATGATTCCTGATCCTCCAGGCTTGCTTCTATTCTCTTTTCAGTACCCACAATGATTTTAAATTTACTACCACAGGGGAAACCCACTATACCAAGGGGAAATGCTTTCAAAATGAGTTCCTAATTTATGATCAGTTCTGTCATGTGACTATAAATTTTGCTTTTATGGTATAAGGCACAAAATTAATACTTACCACAGTTTGGCATTTTCTAAGCTACACTTGAATCTACTGTTATTGTTAATTATACCACTTTAGCTAAAAAAAATATATGTTGTAATCAGTAGGGTAAAACACCAGGAAGTTCTGGAGTAATAACCTCACCACCTAAGCAGAGAATTCATGAACAAAATGCAAAGCACATGGCAAACACTTCAAAGAATCAACAACTGGGACCTCATATTATTAAAAAGTTTTTGCACTTTAAACAAAATCACCAACAGAGTGAAAAGAAAACCCACAGAATGGGAAAAGACTTTAACCAGCAACCCCTCAGACAAAGGATTTATATCCAAATCATATAAAGAATTTTTAAAAAATCAGGCCCCTCAAAGTCAAAGACCCTCTCCAAAAATGGCCATCTGAGAGGAACACACATTTCTCAGATGAAGACATACACATGGCAAATAAATACATGAAGAAATGTTCACCATCACTGATCATTCAAATGCAGATTAAAACAGCATTGATATTTCATCTCACTCCAGAAAGGATGGCCACCATCAAGAAATCAACTGATAACAAATGTTGGTGAGGCTGTGGGGAAAAAGGAACACGGCTCCACTGTTGGTGGGAGTGCAGACTGATGTAACCGCTATGGAAATCTCTATGGAGATTCCTCAGAAGACTAGGATTGGAAGTTCCATTCAATCCAGCTATTCCGCTCCAGGGTATTTTCTCAGAAAAACTGAAAAGGTCATGTCACAGTGATATATGTTTCACCCATGTTCATAACAGCACAATTTGTAATAGCAAAATCTTGGAAACAACCAAGATACCCATCAACCACAGAGTGGATGACAAAGATGTGGTATTTCTGTACCATGGAATATTACTCAGCTATGAAAAAGGGATGATCCTCAGGCCTTTATAGGTAAATGGAGGCAACTGGAGATTATCCTCATAAGTGAAATAAATAAGAATCATATTTATAAATATCACATTTTGTCTCTCTGGTGTAAAAAGTAATAAAAACTGTAGGAGTAATAAGATCTGAAATGTGTAATAGCTATTGTAAAAAAAAAGGGAAGGAAAGTGTTCTAAAGGATATAACTGCATGTATATTTAAGTGTATAAGATAGATAACCACATTACTAAGTTTTTGTTGGATCATTGAACGGAATGATTTGCACTCTCACTGTTTGACTGTCCACTTTCTATGCTTTAATTTTGTGACTTAAACAACTATTTCTAAGATGACAATATGTAATACATCAACTAATGAATTCTTAGCATTAATTTTCTTTGAAGTTCGGTATTATTTCTACCCTTTTTTCTGTCTTGCTTTTTTTTTCTTTAAATAAAAAAATAAAAAAAATTACCTTACCATCTCAAAGTCAAAGAACTGTGCACTGAGTGAAATAGATAATTAACTAGGAAGATATAATCTTGGGACAGACACAAATGGAACCTCTTACACAAAAAAGACATCCCTGAGGAACACAGTTTTCCTCAAGAGGCCTTGATACAAGTGATGCAATTACCTTTGGTTAAAAGTTACAAGGAGCAATACAGAAAATAAAATAAATAATTTTGAAAAAACAAAATGACAAGGATCATAAGCAAAATGTAAAGTAAGACCTCCAGTCCACCCAGAACAACTCCAGGACATATCAAAATAGAGGAAAATAGAAGACACACATGAAATTTCTGAAACGAGAGCAAGTGAATTAAAAATAAATATCTGTGACCATATAGAGGAAATCAGACCAGAAATAATATCAGATTAAAAAAAAGAAATCACACTAAAAACAAAGGAATTACTCAACAAATCTACAGTAGATATAAAAGAAAAAACAAACATGAGCGTAGGAAAATGATGGAAACTTTGAATGAACAGTATAAAAAAGAAATACACGAAATAGATTCAAACAGATATCCAGGGAATGAAACTTTCCCTTGAAAGCTGGCAAAAACACTTGAAGGAAACTGAAGATAGATACTCAGATCTTGAACACAGGATGTTAGCTAGAGTTCACAAAAGGAAAAACCTCTTAAAAATAAAAAAGGAGGAGAAAATTACAATTCATCAGCTGCAAGATTATGTACAGAAAAACAATATAAGCCTGATAGGTGTCAATGAAAAGCAAGAGAGTCAACATAAAAAAGACTATTGGCAAAAGTAGTAGCAGAAAATTTCCCAAGCATGAGAACAGAATCCAATGCCAAGATGTCAGGTATATAGAACTCCAATTAGCCATGACAAAAATAAATCTAAACTCAAACATATAATAATTGATACCCAAGAAAGGCAGCACAGGAACAGAATATCAAAGACTGATAGAGAAAGATAAAGTTACCCATATAGGAAAGCTAATGAAAATCACAGGTTGCTTCTCAACACAAACCCTCAAGAACAATTTGAAGGGCAGTATTTCAAGTCCTGCAAGAAAACAACTTCCAAATTAGATTGATGTACCTCCAAAACTGTTTTTCAAAATTAATGGAGGAATAAGATACTTCCATGACAAAGAACAGCTCAAGAAATTCATGACCACAAAACCAACAAGAAAAACAGTACTAAAAGATATTCTAGACAGCAATAAAAATGACCCAATTTGCAAGAACAGCAAGAAAAAAAACATTAGGCAGGGCAAACAATTAAAAAATCAGAATAAGTAAAGAACAAACAGCAGGAAAATAACATGACAAAGATAATACATATTTGTATAATCATCAATGTAAATGGACTAAATTTATCAGCCAAAAGGAACAGACTAGTATAATGTTTCAAGAAATAAGATCCAACAATGCACTGTATGCAAGAAATACATTTAAAGTAAAATGAAATTCATAGTCTGAAAGTCAAAGGATGAAAAACAATACTCCATGCAACAGGAACTCAGAAAAAAGCAGGGATAGCTATTCTGCTTGCAGACAATTTGAAATTCAAACCAGGAATAATTAAAAGAGATAAAGAAGTTTACTACATATTGTTGGGGTAAAAATTCAAGAAGAAGAGACAACAATCATAAAATATATGCACCAAATACAAGAGCAACCAGTTTTATATATCACATACTAATAGACAGAAAAACTCAACTAAGCAGTAATACAATCATAATAAGAGATCTTAATACCAGATGTAAAAAAGAGATAGATCAACTAGACATAAAATCAGGAAATACCTGAACTGAAAGAAACCTGTGAACAAATGGACTTAGTAGGTGTTTTCAGTGTGTTCTACCCAACATCAGAATACACATTCTTCTCAGTTGCCTATCAAACACAATTAAGTAAATACAAAGAGTAGAAATTATCCAATGCATATTATCTGATCATAGTGCAAAGAAATTGGAAATTAATGATAAAATAAGCCATAAAACTCCATAAACACATTAAAATTAAACAACATGCTCTGGAAAAACCAATGGTTCACAAAATTAAAGAAGAAATTTAAAAGTATCTAAAATTAAATTACAATGCAAATATAGCACATTATAATTTGTGATACTCAATGAAAGTAGTATGAAGAGGAAAACATACAGTAGTGAATTTTCATCATAAAAACAGAATGAGTACACACACACATGCACACACACACACATATGCACACACACACACACACACACTCACACACAAAAGCTACCTAAAATAAAGCCTCAAGCTTCTAGAAAAAGAAGAACATTTCGAACACAAAATCCATAAAGAGGAAGAAATTATAAAGATCAGAACAAAAATTGACACAATTTATATTAAGAAAATCATATGAAAAATTAATCAACTGGAGTTGAAGTTCTTTGAAACAATAAATAAAATTGATAAACCGTTAGCCAATCTTATAAAAAAAAACAACAAATTCATACAGTGAGGAATTAAAGGACAAAATCACTATAAATGCTATGGAAATTCAGAAAGTTATTAATACCAATGTCAAGAAATTTTAATTCAATAGGATGGAAAACACAGAAGAATTGTACAGATTCATAAATATTAATGAACTGTCAAACCTGAATCAAGAAAATATAGAAATTTTGAAAAGCCCAGTATCAGTTAATGAAATAAAAAATGTAATTAAAACCTTACCAACAAAGAAAAGCTGAGATCCTGATAGATTCATGGATGAATTCTATAAGAAACTTAAGATTAAATAGTAATACCCCTGAACACTTTAATGAAGTTTAAAGAGAAGTAATACTATGTAATTCATTTTTGGAAGCAAGTATTAACTTGGCATGAAAATCAGAGAAAGTTCCAAGGAAAAAAGGAAACTCGGGCCATACCCTTACTGAATACAGATGCAAAAATCCTCAATAAGATACTAGAAAACAGAATGCAGCAAATCATCAAGAAGATTATACACAATGAGCAAGAAGGATTCATTTTCAAGAAGGAAAGCAGGGATAGTTCCATATGCAAATCAATAAATGTAATACACCATATCAATAGAATCAAAAGTAAAAATTACATGATCATCTTAATAGATGCAGAAAAATCTTTTGATAAAGTCCAACACTCATTCATGATACAACCCTACAGAAAAATGGAATAGATGGTCTCTTTGGCAAACCTGAATAAAAGCATATATGACATGCCACAGCCAATATCATACTAAATAGTCAAAAATGCAAAACTTTCTAAAATCAGGAAAAAGACAAAGATGTTCATTAACACTACTATTATTCAATATATATCTGGAAACATAAGCCAGAGCAATAGAAAAGAAAGAGAATTAAAAAAAATAAAGATGGGAAAGTAAGAAGTCAAATGATCATTAACTGCAGATGACATGATACTTTACATAGAAGACACTCAAAACTCCACTGAGATGATTAGATTTAATAAACAAATTCAGTAGTAGAAATGAACACATTGTTGACACACAAAAATCAATACTATTCCTGTACACAAACAACAAACTCACTGAGAGAGAAATTACGGAAAAAATACCCTTCAAAATAGCATCCAAAAAACAGAGAAATACTCAGGAATCAATCTAATAAATAAAGTAAAATATATATAAATTGAAAATTACAGGGCTCTTAAAAAGGATATTGAAGGGGATATCAGCAAATGGAAGGATATACCTTGCTCACAAATAGAAAGAACCAAATAGTGGAAATGGCCAAAATACCAAAACAGTTTAACAGATTTAAGTTAATACCGATCAAAATACTATTAGCATTCCTCACAGAACCAGAGAAAGCAATCCAAAAATTAATTCAGAAACAAAAGAGACCCAGTAAACAAAGGCAATGCTGAGCAACAAAGGCAAGACTAGAGGCATAATAATTTTTGACTAGAAGTTATACTTCAAAGCTTCTGCAATAAAATAAGGGTGGTACTGGCAATAAAACATTAATTAATTAATTAATTAATAAAATACCTGAACATCACTGGGACAGACTAGAAAATGAAGACAACTGTAACATTCTCAGCCACCTTATCTTTGACAAAGGGGTCAAATATGTTCACTGCAAGAGAAAAAAGGCTCTTTAATAAACGTTCCTGGAAAATCTGATATACTGAAGATTAAAGTTAGACCTATGTTTATCATCATACACAAAACTAATGTAAAATAGATCAAAAACCTAAATACTAAAACAGAAACACTACATCTACTGGGAGACAAAGTGGGGTAGAAATCAGGAAGACATAGGTGGAGGCAGAAAATTCATGAACAAGACTCACACTATACAGAAAGAACGGCAAAGAATCAACAACTAGAATCTCATCTTAAAACAATTTTTCCCATCAAAAGAAAACACCAACACAATGACAAGACAACCCACAGAGTGGGAAAAAATTTTACCCAACTTTTCGTCAGATAAAAGACTTCTGTCTAGAACATATAAAGAAATGAAAAAAGCTCACATCTCCCAAATTCAAAGACCCAATCCAAAAATGGACATTTGAGATGAACACATACTTTTCAGATGAAGAAATACAAATGTCAAATATGTTAAAATATGTTCAGAAACATGGATCATTTCAGAAATGCAAGTTAAAACAGTGCTGAGATTCCATTTCACTTCAGAAAGATTGAACATCATTAAGAAATCAATGAAAAACAAATGCTGGAAGAACTGTGGGGAAAAAGGAACCCTTCTCCACTTTGGGTGGGAGTGCGGGTTGGTGCAACAACTGTGGAAATCAGTATGGAGATTCCTACATATTTAGAATAGGAGATCCCATTAGAACTAGGTAATCCCCTTTTTGGTATCTTCTGAGAGGAATAAGAAACATCATACCACAGTGATAAGTGTACACCCATGTTTGCAGCAACACAATTTATGATATATAAACCTTGCAAATACACTGAAATACACATCAACTGAGGAATGGATAAAAGAGTTTTGGTATTTTAATACAAAGGAGTAATACTCAGCCATAAACAAGAGTAAAATGAAGACTTTATAGGTAAATGGATGTAACTACATATAATAATTAAGAGTGAAATAAATCAGTTTAATATGTAAACATACTGTCTCACTGGTGTGAGAAATTGAGAATAAAGAATGTCTAAAATGTATAATAGATATTTTTAAATGGGAAGAAAGTCTTTAAAAAGAAAAATGAAATAAATGGTGGAAAGAGGAAAGGAAGAAATGGAAGAGGAAGAAAAATGCAAGTTCGTTATACTATCAGTGCCTCTTCATTCACTGAAGAGGAACATTCATGCTAATATCAATTGGAAAATTGTTATGCTCATATCTCATACTCTAGGAAACTACTCTGATGATAACAATATGCAATGTATTAACTCTTGTTATTCTATTATTGTGTTACCAAATTCTGTTTTACATTTTTTCCATAAAATAAAAGAAGTTAGGTTTATTGTACCATGCAAACAAAATGTTAAATGTTAAATGTTCATATAATTATGGTTTGATGATGTAGTCAGGTGTTGAGGGAGTACATTTATAGGACACAGATTTTATGACATTATTTAAGATGGCCACCCAGAGTTAAACACAAGAACACGCAGGAAATCTGTCCTCAACACTAATGACACAGAATATTCAGCCAAGGGCTTGGATCTCAGAGCAACGTACTGCGTGAAGCAACGTTCTGCCTGAAGACCCAGAGCCCATGCCAGTGCCTCTCACTAGTCCAGCTGGAGGTCTAGAGCCCATGACAAGGACTTCTGCCATTCTGTTTTATAAATCTGAATTGGGAAGGCAAAAAAGTCAGCGGTGGAAGCTAGAAAGTCTATGCTAGTGGGGTGAAGGTTCTCTACTAGTAGGCTGAGGGTTCTACACTGGAACTGAGAAGTCACGTTCAAAATAAGGTTCGTGGCTGCCCTGAAAAGCACCACAGCCATCCTCAGAAATAATGATGTCCTGAGATTCTCCAATCAAGAGAACAGTTGAGTACATTCCAGTGTGACAAGCTTCTCCTGGACATTAAACAGCACACATCTCCCCCTCTGGAGCCAGGAAGCGATGCCCAATGTAAGGAGCAAAGCTCCCCCAAATGAACCACAGCCACTCTCACCAACAAGGTCCTTCAAGGATAAAGGACAAATTCATACTGGGGGAGCCAGCCATGACAAGCTCCTTCAGGAAAATCAACAACTTGAAGCAGTAACACCTAGGCGAACCTATGACACCCCACTGTTCTTCTCCACATCTCTATTTCTGTTGGTAACTTTCCGCAGGTGGGCCATCTACACTCAGCATTATACTGACTTAATTCAGCTGGTGTTAGGTTGACCACCAGTTTTTAAGCCATAACAATGATGTAACAGATATCATTTTATCTGGTAAGTTTCTTTATTGTGAAATCTTGTGCAGATCTACTGAAGAAGACAAACATGAAATAAATATAAGAAATCTGGTTGTGATTTAATGGAAACATTTCTAGGATATTAAAATTAGTCACTAAAATGAACTGACATGTGACTAGGGATAACCAATTGACAATAAATAAACTACTTGGGGTCTTTCATTAATGTATAGATCAGAAATGTTTTGTATTACAATTCTACATTCTAACTACAGATCTTTCTCTTTTGTCCTATTATTTTTAAAATTTAGGATTTCTTCAATTAAAAATTGTACCTAAAATTAAGAAACTTAAATTAGAAACATTATATAAATTCTCATATGCTGTATTTGAACAGGCAGTCCATTTCCATGTAGCTCTCCCTGTCACCTACCATATGTAAATACAGTGCTTGAGACCAACACTCTTCCACATGAAAGCAGATGAGAAGATCCCTGGGGAGTGAGAGAGACAGACAGACAGACAAACAGACAGACAGATAGACAGAATAGAGGATCCAGGGAGAAAAATCCCTTTCTGTAAGTGCTCTGCCAAACCTGGCTCTTCCACCTTCTCCCCATCACTTAAGTGCAAATCAGCTATAGCAACCCCACAGTCACTTTTCAAAGCACCATTTCTGAGACCATAAGACTTTGGGCATGATTTCACAAATCAAAAACCACAAAATGTTGCCTGTGGCACCCCAAAGGCTCATGTACATCTCTTTATGCAATAGTTATCTAGTCTACCTTTAAGAGTTGCTAAAAATTTAGCAATTCCTGCATTACCAAAGAGTCCCGATACAAAGCATACTCTGAGAATCAAGGCAAACATTTAGCTGTGAGACATTGTTAAAACACAAAACAAAATTTAATACTGCTGGTGTACAATGGCACAAGATAAACATTTCTATTCTAGAAGAGAAAAATGGGACAATAGGAAAAAATCACCTGAAGGAAGATCAAAATCAGAAGAGCAAACATGAATTCCCCTACCTTAATATCAGACATGATGTAGAAGATGTGGTGACAAAATATCAACTCCAGTGCGTCCTTTCATCATTGAAAGTTGCATCAATCATGCTTTCTCCCTTACGGTAACTTTGCTCACTTGCTTTGCCTTTTCTCAGGAGATTTCTTATCTTTGTGGCTTCTTCAATACTCAAAAATTTCCACTGCATTTTTGTTTTCACTTTCATAGTTTCTCACATTCCTCTTAGGGTCCTCCCCACCTGACTTCCCAAGACTTTCACTGAAATTTTGTTAAAAACCTCCCTAACTCCATGCTTATTGCATCTTGCATGCCTGTAAATGCTGTAATACATGAATATCACCAAGGTCTACTACCAGTTGGGTAGTAGCAGGGTCCAGTCGGATGATGGATGCAAAGTCAGCTGAGGGTGTGTTTAGCGGAGTCCTGTGAAATCAGTTCCAACAAACTAGATGACCCTTCTTGATTGGAGTAACCAGAGAAGAATTTTAAATATGATTTAGGGGGAAATTTCAATAATTCATGGGATATATGACAGTGCCCTGAGAAAGACTGAGGCATAAGGTAAAAAAGAATCCTATGCAAAATGAGTAAATTCAAAGAAAAGTAATAGGAATTACTGAAAGAAAAGTCATCAACTTTTGTTGGTAAATAAGACTTTTTCCTTTTCCTTTCTTCAATATTTCTAATTAAGTCAAACATTTCTTTTTATAAAGCAGCCTCTAGATTCCTTATCTTAGTAATTTCCAAAAAGTATAAGTGATACTTCATTTGCCAAATTCATTCTCAAGTAAAATCGAAGTGACAAAATGAGTACATTTAAATCTGTGTTCTACATAAATGATGTCTGTAAATCTCAGAAATTCACAGTGGAGTCAGGCAATAGCTTACTTTGCCTCTACTGAACATATAATGTTTTTCACATTCATTTAGGAAATTATATGTTTTACCAAAAATTAAAGCACTAAGCAGAGGAAGATGCTAGTGAAGAAAAACTATAAAATTACTGTATTTCTCATTTACATTTCCCATATCATGGTGTACCTTCATAATGATTAAAATAGTGTGTGTGTAAATTATCAAAAGTTGTTTCTTTTACGTTTGGTTTTAGATAAGTATATGCATTTATATAAACATAAGTTTAACAATTTTATTGTGTAAAAATTTAACTACATTTTTTACAACTATATGGAAAAACCCCTCTCATCTTGATGCAGGTATATCTGTCACTTTCCAAGATACAGTATCTACTGCTTGTGTTTGTCTTGCATAAGATTCAAATGTTACAAATTCATGATATTGTCACTGATTTTCATCCCTATCCTGGCAAACAGTGTTCTAATACTACTCTCTTGGGTAATGCAAAAATAATTACTTATTTGTCCAAACAAGAAATCTATCATTCATTCTCCCAATATTTTATTTTTCTTTTGCCATATCATATTGGTTGGTCCTCATTCTCAAATCTCCCTGTATTTGACCCCATCTTAATCTGTACATTCACTCATTGATTCTTTGTATTGCTTTCTTAAACTCAATTGCATAATTTTCTGGTTTGATATTTGTAATCTCTTTCCTCATATGAGCTTTGAACTGGATTGGCTCTTCTTTTTCTGGAAGTTTGAGATACAAAAATAGGTTGTGTTTTTGAGATCACTCTAGTTTTCTCATGTGAGCCTTCATTGCTATAAATTTCCCTCACAGGACTGCTTTTATCATATCCTGTAATTTCCAGTATGTTGTATTGGCATTATCAGTTAATTGTAGAAATTATCTAGTTCCTTCTTTAATTTCATATGTGACCCTTTGGTTTTCAGGTGAGTGTTATTTAATTTAAATGTGTTTATGTGGTTTTTGTGGTTTCTTTTGTCATTGATTTCTAATTTCATTGTACAGAGGTCTGTTGATATATGTAGATTAGGGTTATTAATTTATGTTTTGTAAATGCATGTTCCTTAAATGTGATTTATCTTCTCAGTTTTATTCAGGTTTTAATTGAAAAATCCCATGATTCAACATATATTTATATGCAGATTACCAGAGATTACAGATTATGCAAGAATAATTTCTTAGTACTCATCATATGTAGTATCTTCCCTTGATCTAAATATCCATATGTTGGTTTTCTTTTAATTATAAATCATTCTCTATTCAGTATTTTGCAGGTTATTTCTAAAACTATAGAGTATTACAGATGCATATTTACATATTTTGTTCTTCTATAACTTTGGAACAGCGAGGTTTTTAGTCATTTATGTTTTAGTTGAAACATGAATCTTCCATACCCCACAGCTAAAGAATACCTTTTCATTCAAAAATTGTTTGTATTCTGTCATAGTTCATTTTTATCTGTTTTATATGTGTTTGGGCAAAGTGTATATCTATAAATGTAAAGCAGTATTAAAGTAAGTTTAATAAAATCACCACCTTATTTTTGGGTTGACATCTTTCAATAACATAAACTCAGATTTAGCTTCTGAGAGTATATTTTATGACATTAAGAATATCCACAGTAGTAAATTACTTGCCAAGCATGCATGAGGTCTTGGCCTTGATACTAATCACCATAAAAAAGAAGGAAACTCACGTACAATTTGTATTGACTATCTGTTATTCACAACAAAATATCCAAAAAATATAATGAATAAATTAGCAATGATTATTTATTACCTCAAGAGTATGGATCAATAATTTTGAGGACACATAATGGGGATCACTTGTATGGGGACAGTGATGTTTACAGTTTCATCTAGAAGAATTAAAGTTGCAGAAACTGAAACCGCTTCATGACTTTGGCTTTCCTTACCCTGAAAAGTCTACCTCCAAGGTAATTTTAAAAAATGGGGCAGAAATAGAAATTTATTTCATGTTCTAGCTTCAGATAGATATTTGACACCATCAAATAGTCAATAATCCATTTATTAATAGGACCAGGTTAACATTTCAAGTGAAAGGTAATTAGGGTAAGAACTGTCGAACTGTTCTCATGCAAAGCCTAGGTCTAAACCTCAGCACTGATTGTGTTAACTCAGCTACTAATTGGCTTGTAGTAGCATAAGTCTGTGTCTTATGATGGCCCTAGCCCTCTCCTACTTAAAAAAGCTACATACTGATGGGAAAATTTACTATTTTTTATTGTCAACACACATCACGTATTGGACCCCTAATTGCCTTTTTTTTTTGAAATTTAGTAAAAAGTATAGTTGTAATAGATATTTCTAATAAGTCCTGAGCATCTCTTTCAGAAACCCAAGAGCAGCACCTTTGAATAGTAATCATCAAGAAAGACTTATTCTATGTCTTCCAGTTTTAGTAGCAAGATCATGCAGTGGCAAGCAGAAACACTGAAATGACACCTGGGGTCCTGATGAGGATCATTTCCAAACTGTCAGGCCCCAAAATACCAGGGAGGCTTTTATGGGGTCTGAAAGGAAAGTACAAAGGCAATATACTTGGCTATCTTTGACATAATTTAGACCTGCCCATTTTGTAACATTAATCAGGCAAGGGAGTCAAGGAGTAAATCTGACTTTCCAATTTGCCTTGGACATTCATCAAATCTTGGTCAAGTTTTGACCAATAGTCCATAGCAATAAGGCAGAAACTAAACTAGCAACGGGTGCAAGGAAGAAAGGACTTTGGAAAACATCCTGAAAAGGAAAAAAAATCAAGGGGAAAAAGTATGGAGCAATCCTGAAAATGGTGTCCTCAGACTTGACCTTTATGTGAATCGGTCAGTGTCTGGAGTGACCAGAACAGGGCTTTGAATACATTGTCTTTTCAGAGTGAGTTTCCAAAGAGCAGCCTGGTCCAGGTAAATTCTCCAGTAGTCATCGGAATAGACTCTTCCAATTCTGGAATTGTGGATCTAAAGCTATATTTTTGAAACGTGAAGAGATAGTTAACAGGCACTTGAGTTATTTGTGTGTGCAGGTGTGTCTACAATTATAGCTGATCTATTAGATATATTTATGGAGATAGTTACAAGTTGCTGTTTAAACTTTTCTAGAACTTTATGGCCTAAATGCTTTATGTACTTTCTATGCATTTATCTGCCAAAGACACACGCCTATTTTTGCTGTCAATGGTCAAAGGTAGGTTATTTCTAGGAATGATTTTTTAGAATAGAACACTTCAAACATTTTTGCCCTCTCAGCTATGATAGGGGATGCCTTGGGCCCATCTGAGTGGGAGCAGATGAACACTAAATCTCTCTGTGTGTCTTTAAGTCAGGACTAATGACAGAGATGCTGAAATCTGAACTGGCTGCAGGGATATGAGTGCAGTGTTGTGGCTTGAGCTTGCAGAACATAGGAAAGGCAGGTCTGGCTATGTTCTGAAACTATAATGTAAAGTTTTTTCTTTCTGGGGTTAATGTGTTAGTCAATTAGATCCCTGCAGGGGGCTTAGGATTCTGGAAAAGATTATTTTGAGTGCATTTGGCACTGGTAGGAGCAGGTTTCCAAACAGCAGCCGGGCACACCTTGCTTTGCAGATCATTCCTGCAGGAGAGTTTTGGCCAAAATATTTTTGTCTAAGGTGACCTCAGCATACCTAGCCTGTCACAGTTCATTCCTAACAGAGCTACTTTCTTCTGTGAACATAGTGAACTCAATATCTCTCAAAAGTCCATTTTTCAGTCTGGTTGGCCCTAGAACAATTTGTCAGTCAATACCAGCAGTAATTATCTGGTGACTCAGCTTGGTGGGCAGGTAGTGGAAGGATTTTATGGTCCAGTTATTCAGGAGATCCAGTACAGCATCTGGCACCTGGATAGTTGGGCCTTGGCCTAAGATGGGCTTGTCAGTTTTTCAGTCATTAGAGTGTGAACACAAAGAGAAGGTAGACCTTGGTGACTGGATCCAAGAATTTGCACACATAGGATACTGGGTGCTCCCAGGGGCTAATATTCTGAGTAAGCATCATGATTCTTGTGAACTCAAGGATGTGGATTCTGTAGAAGCTGGAAGCTCCAAGAAATTTACAGGTTATTTCTTGTAATCAATTTTATGCCAGATATTGCAGCAGAGTTTTTGTGTTTTTTCCAGCAGGCAGCGTGGCTGTTGTTAATCAAAAACTGGCAAGTTCAGTTTTGTGGGCTCTTTCAAAAAGAGTAAACAAGTTTTTGAACCTGTGGGAAGTTGAGTCTGGGTCAGCTGACTTTGGATCCCAGAACTGGTGTCTTTGCAAAGGGGCTGGCTAACAAAAGCCAATCAAAGGCAGAAGAAAGCCTTCTTTATGTCCAGGTAGGTGTACCAGCAAACTGAGTGGCAGAAGAATGTGGCAATGTATATGGAGGGCAATCATGGTGGCAGTGTCAGCTCAGTTGTCCTGAACTGACATCACAGGCAGGAGAGGTGTATTTTTGCAGATTAACACTCTAAACTATTTGCTTAGGGGACCATGCAAGAGCTGGAAGGAACAGAGAGACAGGCTGTCTCAGAGAAAAGATGATGTTGGTTTGGTCAAATCTGTTGTTAGAGTCCCAGAAAATAGTGAGAGAGTTCCTACCACTTGTGGTAATTGAGTACAAATAAGCTAACCTTTTTGATCTTTCTCAAGATCTTATTAAAGAGGGCAACCTGCAAGCAGAAGAAAGCATGTTTTAAATCTAGACATGTAAACTAAATGGCATGTGGTGGTAATAGTCCAACAGGCACACAGAGATTAAAATATTCCAACTCCCTTCCCTTGAGGTTGATCTAACTAATGAGAATTATTTAGAATCTCCTCTTTCTTGAGCTGAGCCAGACTGACAGACAAAACATCTGAGCTGTCTCTGTGGGTCTTACTGTAACCAGGCAGGCAAGCAAATAGACAGACAGACAGACAGACAGACAGACAGACAGACGGTCGGCATCCCCCTCTCATTGGATTCTGAGGTAAGCCACTTGAGTTAAAAGCCATAAATCCTCCTCCAGACCTCTGAGGGGAACAGAGAAATTTTTAGGGCATGCCATCCATTTGGGAGGTCCGTGCTCCATGTGTGAGTGCCAGGACTGGTGACCAAAGAGATGCATAAGATGCAATAGCAAACAGAAACACCAAGATCACACCCAGGATTTGGAGACACATATATTTTTATGTCAATGGGTACTGCGTGGGATCATTCCCAAAACATCAGGCTTCAAAGGTTCAGGGAGATAAGTTTCTACAGGGTCTTCAAGAGAAAATACAAAGGCAGAACAGTTGACTACCTTTCATAAATTCTCACCACATGCATCATAGTGAGGAGCTATGCATTACAATGATTGCCAGTTACTAAGAAACAAAACTAACAAGAACTGCAATTGGAACTGTTAATTGGGTAATTAACAAACCAAAGTATACTGTCTGATGGGGGGATTTTGTGCTATGATCTTAGATAATTTATCTTAGACTACTGTCTACCAACAAACACATCAGGCCTAGTCACATTTCTGTTGACTGATAACCCTTGGAACCTCCTTACTTCTCAGAGTCCACTGAGTCCTTTCCTTCCCCAAGTGTTCATTCTCACTATAAAATGTGCAAAACACAAGTGCACAAATCACCAACTGTAAAGGAGTTCCGCTCTTTTACCTGAAGTCATTAAGGAAAGAATGAAGTCAACTTCTTAACTACTTCATTTAACATCCGTTAGTGCTGCTATTTGACACTAAAAAATGACTATCAATTTCTCAAAAATATCGCATGTTAAAGTTTTTGTTTGTTTTGTTTTAGTTTTAGTGGTTAAAGTACTTCCACTTATGGATGTCATCCTAAAGGGAATGATTGCTCTCAAAACATGAGCAGACTAGTCCTTGTGGCCTGTCAAAGGTACCCAGGAAAATACACACACACACACACACACACAAATAAATTATAAAACATATGACTTTATTTGAATTCTTGAAGTTGTTCATGCCATTGGCTAGAGTTAGCAAAATCTGTTTACTCTTATTATATAGGAGCCTAATTTGAACCAGATACTGTTGAAATGCATGCAACCTGTTTAGTCAGCTTGGAAAAACTGCAGTTAAGGAAAACCTCCAAAAATTGACTACAAAAATGGATATTTTGTACAAAAAGTTGCAGTAAGATTAAAATATGTAAGATACTACTTTGAGGAGGGACACAATTATCTAATAAAGCCGAATAAAGATGAAACATCTCTGACCTCACATATTATTTAGAAAAATACTAAATTTCTTAATGAAGATAGTTACAGTTGTCCACCCAGTGTTATGAGTCAACTACACAGATTTTGGGGCTTCCTTACAAATCTCCAGTTTCTTGAGGTTTTCTGACATCTGAAATTTCAATTTCTGTGTTGTGAAGTAACTTTCCACTTTCTTTTCTGCTTTCTTTTATGAAATTTCTAACGGACATGATTGTATGCTGCAACCAGCATATCACTGTAAACCTGGCGAAGAACCAGTGGCTGCACGACTATATGGAGAATCATAAGAGAAACCAGTCATGTGCAAGAGTCTGTTCGTGGGCAATGAAGTAAGAGAAAAAAGAAGTCACATGTTTTATAATTTATTTGTGATGTGTGTGTGTGTGTGTGTGTGTGTATTATACCAATATATTCACTTGGAAACAAACTCACTTCTTCTAAACCTATTCACACACACACACACACACACACACACACACACACACAGGTTGGGGTTAATACACTCCAGAGAACAAAGCACTCATGATAAAAATAACTGTCTACAAGCACTTCCTCTTAAAGATTTTCTCCACCTTCTTGTTATTACTGGAGACCAGCTTCCTAGTGCCTGAACCTCTGAGGGACAAATCAACTCTCTACTACTGCACTCACCCAATCAAGTTGCAGTTTTCCAATTAGTTACTTTGGATTGGTATGAGTTATTTTGCACATGATTAAAATGAAATTGAAATAGTATGGTTGAATATATGCCTCAGCAAAGAGAGAGTCTGAATGCATGGGCTGAAGAGAAAACCAAAAAATGAATTCAGGGTTAGAAGATGTAGGATGCTCTGGGTTAACTTGAAAGACATATTTTAACTGGATAGTGTTTAAGAAAAACACTTTCATAGAGGATTATGCTAGAAAATGTCAGCGAATACAAAATAGGAAGCTCAGAAATTAATACGCAGTCAGACAGGGATGAGCCCTCGAGAAAATCAGTGCAGAAAAGGAGAACACACCAAGACATCCAGTAACAGCCAGACCTCAAAATCAAGATGCAATGGCCAGACCTATATGCCTTCTGGGGGATAAACAATAATGAGATTGAAACATGATTGGTATCACCTGGTCCACTAAAGTCCTGACAGACATTAGACACACAGAACATTTTGACTCAGTTGCCCAGGTGGTAACAAGAGCATCTGAACCCAACTTTTCCCCAAATTCCCTTTGTTCTTTTGGTGTACTTTTGCTACATGACTCATTTCCATGTTGGACCAATATTAACTAAGCAGCTATACTTGTACTCTTATAGTTGAATGTAGTATGATCCATTTTGTACCCATCCTGTGACTGCTGTGTAAATTACACCTGGTAAAGGGTTGCTCAGGCAAGACACTTTTGGGGCTCTCCTGTCTCTTGGGAGTTATCTCTCAAACAATATTTTTTACTCTTAACTTTCATTGTTCCTTAGAATTCATCACTCAATTTTATAGTTTGCCAACTTGGTGTATTTGACATCTAGCACTTTGGGAGTTACATTTCTCCTATATAAAATTGTAAAATAATTCAACACTTTCCTGAACATAATTGCTCATTTCTATTTCATTTCACTCATTTTTTTCATGTCCTTAGATTTTTGTGTTGTTTTGTTTTGATTTCTAAGTTTTATAATCTTCTGTTGGAGCAATTTCCCTTTATTAACTCATGCCTAATACTTCCAAAAAGGTAAAATACATATCTAAGACAGGGAGCTGTTTTTATTCTTGCGACTGCTGCCTAAGATAGAAGATCCCCCTAAATCTGTCATTAAAGAATCACTTCCTCAGAGAAGTCAATAGTCAATAAAAGTTGATTTCCATTAAAATGTCATGCATATTAATAAAAGCAAAAATAGAACATTGATTAGTTTCAAATGAAAAAGATAACATTTAATTTGTGACATGAGTATTCTAAGTTTTATAGTATATAGAAAATTAACATGTTAATACAAGAATGTAAAAATATCTATGTTACAAAAAGTTAATATAAAACAAAAAGTGTATATTTCAGACATAAAAATTAATTTTGCTACATGAAATATCTGCATCAATTAACTTTAGACATATTCTATAAAGGCAAAGGAGTCAAAAGCAGCATAGAATTGTAGAAAATGGATACATATACAAGTAATAAAATAGCCTAGACATTAACAAATGTGTGTATATGCAATTGTACTTTAATTCAAAAAAATTAAGAAACATTGTGAAAACATAGCCTTTTCCTTAATTGGTGCTAGAAAAATTAGATATTCATATGGAGAAAAATGAAACTATATTCTTATCTCTTTTTTTGTTTTCTCAAAAGGATACATATTTATTTTTAATTATTTTTATTTTTAAAAAGCAAACCAGAAAAACAGGTAGAAAGAAATCAACACTAGTTAATGTATTACATCTTGTTATCTTAGAAGTAGTTGTTTAAGTTACAAAATCTCAGCATAAAAAATGAACAGACAGACAATGACAGAACAAATTATTCTTTGTGATGAACTAACAGAGAATTAGTAATGTGGTTATCTATCTTTCACACTTAAACATATATACAGTTATATATGTATAACTGTAAATTGTTCTTTCCTTTTGAGCACTTTCTTTCCCTTTCATTATTACAATATCTATTTTACATTTTGGATTTTATTACTCTTTCAGGTTTTTATTATTATTATTTATCTTTTACACTGGGGAGACAATATGATATTTACAAATGTGAGTCTTGTTTATTTCACTTATACTTCAAAAATCTACAATTGGGATCTTATCATATTAAAAGTTTTTGCACTTCAAAAGAAATCACCAACAAGGTAAAAAGAAAATCCACAGAATGGGAAAGAAGTTTAGCCAGCAACCCTTCAGACAAAGGACTTATATCCAGAACATAAAAATAATTGAAAAACATCAAGTCCTCAAATTCAAAGATCCACTCCAAAAATGGTCATCTCAGATGAATACACATTTCTCAGATGAAGATATACAAATGGCAAATAAATACATGAAGTAATGTTCACCATCACTGGTCATTTGAGAAATGCAAATTAAAATAACACTGAGAGTCAGCCTCACTCCATAAAAAATAGCTTCCATCAACAAATCAACCCATAACAAGTATTGGGAGGGCTGTGGGGATAAAGAAACACTTCTCCATTGTTGGTGGGAGTGTAGACTGATGCCACCAACATGGAAATCAGTATGGAGATTCCTCAAAAATACTAGGATTGGAAGTCCCACTCAATCTTATTTATTACAAAATAAACTCACAGTGTGTTCATGATTTAAATCAAGAACCTGAACCTATGAAACATGTGGAAAAATAATAATGTAAAATGGGAACAGATTTTTAATAAGACCCCCCCAAACAAAATAAGAAACAGTAATGAGTAGAACTGCACCAAACTAAAATTCCTTTTGTGATTCATTGGAAACAATCAAAAGTGAAGAAGTTACATATGGAATGAGGTAAAATATTTACAAACTATGTATTTGGCAAGGAGTTAAAAATCTAGAATATATAAAGAAGTTTAACACCTGAACAAAAAAAGTAAATGAATGGATCGTCATTATTATCATCATCATTATCCAATGAAAATTAGATAATAGTCCTAAATAGACATGTTTCAAAAGAGGATATATAGATAGCCAACAAGTACATGAAAGAATGTACAATATCATTAATCATCAAGGAAATGCAAATAAAAACCATAGTGAGATATCATCTCAATCCAGTTACCACTGCTACTACCAAAAGACAAAAATAAGGACCCGGATGAATATGCATATAAAAGGAAACTTCCCAATCTCTTATATAAATTAACACATTTATTATACAAAACAGCACAGAGGTTCAAAATAAAACTTCTAAATAATCTAGCAAATTCACTAATTGGTTTAATTACAAAGTAAATTAAGTAAAGGTGGTATAGAATATGTGTCCTCCAAGGGTCCTGCCGCATTATTCACAACAGCAAAAAAGTGGAAACAATCCACGTTGGAATAAATAATGGAATATATTCCATCATAAACAGATCATCTCCTACATTTACCCTAACATGGATGCAACTTGATTCTTATGTGACACAAAATAACACAAGCACGGACAGACAAATAATGCTTTGTCTCATTTATATGTAGACTCTAATAAGTCCATCTCATAGACGTTGAGGGTAATGCAGTGTTTGCGGGGAGTGTAAGAAGAAATATGACTGGTTGATGGTTAATTACAGTCATACAGGTTAAACACATTCTGGTGCTTTACTGCCCAGGATGGTGAGTAGAGATGACAGTTACAGTGCATACTTCAAAGAATCTATAAGAAAGGATTTTATACAATTTCAGCAAGAGAAACAATAGTTATTTGACAAAATAGTTTGTTTAATTTGATTTCAAGATGTATGTATCTTTCAAAATGTTATGTGGTGTTACATAGACAAGTAATAATTTTGACAGTGATACCGAGTGACCCAGAACCTTTATGCTAATATACATCCCCAGATCTCCCTGAATTGTGAAGCTGCCCAGACTGGGTTCAAACATGAAGTCTTTCTCCCTTAGGCTTCTAGATTTCTGAGACTATAGGCTTTGGACACTGCACCCAGCTATGCAAGTAAGTATTTTATGTGACAACTAAAAAAAATTAAAATAAATTATTTCCTATAGAAAAAAAATGTTTGTACTAAATGAGAATGTTAACCAAATAAAAACTGCATAATTAATTTGTTTATCTAAATGACTGTCTTTATATTTTGGGGGTAAAAATAGGATTTTTTTCCTTTACAAAAACTCAGTTTTTACATGTGAGATACATTCTACCATTTTAGCTTCTGTGATACAAATGTTTTAACACTTACCATTTAACACCCAAATATAGTTAAGGTTGCCTTTCTTAATATAATATCCCTCCTCACTTGGTTGAGGTGAAGACACATTAGCTCATTAATTCAACTGATTAATGTGAGTGATCTGCAGCACTCATATAAAATTACAGATACTTAATCTGGTACAGTTTGATATGGTCAGAATATTTTAAGTAAGTTTGAAGCTATCTTTTCTTATGCATATTGCAGTTTGGAAACATCTGCATTACTCTTTCATATGTGTCGTGGTAATAAATGTTTATTGACTATACTCAGACCCTAAATCGGATAGAGGAAAGCCAATTCTCTTAGTGTTAGAGGGTTTGAGTGTGAACTATGACTATGTGATTGATAAGATCCATGTATCTAAGCAACATACGTTCACGATTCCATTTCCTTGAAGATGAGTTGGAATATTTAAAGCATAAAGTTTTGTAACAATTGTGTTAAATGAGTAGGCAAAATGGCTGGAATGGTGAAGATAATGAACACATGTTACATGAATCTAAATAACTAAACTGCTTCAGTGACTGTGATGTTCGCTTTCAGCAGAAAAAGATCTATTCTGTTAAGTAAATGACCTGACTTGTAAGTTTTTCAAAGTATCCATTCTATTCATTTCATTCTAGTTACAGACTGGGATTGTCTTAACTCACTGACTTAAAGGAATCCTTGAGTATTTGATAGCACACTAATTGCCTTATACCGACATTAAACTCAGAGTTCCTCTTTCTATGCGTTACATGTTTACTCTTGATTTAGGTTTGGTTTGGTTTGCTTTGGTTTGGTTTGGTTTGCTTTGGTTTTTAAGACAAGGTCTCACTGTGCAGTTCAGGCTGTTTTTGAGCTCACTATATAGTCCAGGCTGGCCTCGAACTCACAGTGATCCTCCTGCCTCAGCTTCCCGGATGTACTTACCGTGAATTAAAAAATAGAAGACATGTTTAGCTGTGGAAATGAAAGTTGGTAAGACAGGCAATCTGTGTTTTTCCATTTATTTTGAATTTGAATTCTCTATTATTGCTTCTTTCCTGATGTCAAAGGAAATGTAAAATGTACAACTGTTTAGTGTTGCAATTTCTTTGCAGTACCCGTTATCATCAATTTTTTAGAGGTTAAGAAAAATATCAATCTTGAATTATTTCATTCCTATTAAATGATTGGGATGTTGGCATGTATTATGTTACATTTGATTAAAATTATTCAGAAACATTCCTAAAAACTGCTGTGTGAAGCACTCTCCAGCAAGTGTGATTCTGAATATAATTATTTAATAATACCAGCTCATCCCCAAAGGAATTAAATTGGTTAAAAGGTATTCGATACACCAAGCATAAGAACAATATATGTTCTTTTATAAAGAAGTGCTTATGTGTATGATATGGACTGAAAAGTTAGTTATAAATTTGGTGTTGATTCTGGGTACATAAAACAAATTGAATTTCTTGTTACAGAAAAGAATCAAATATTCATTGAAAAAACCCATATACTCACTAATTCTTGTATTGATAATACAAATTTATTAGAAATAAAAATAAATGGAGCTTCATTAAATCCAGATTCTATTGTTGTTGAATTTTTAAATTCAAGTTCTTTCCAAATCAATGAAAAACTGAAATACTAATCATTATTAGGGTTTTGAAAACAATTTGGTGTGTGTGCACGCATGCATGTGTTTGTGTGTGTGTGTGTGTGTGTGTGTGTGTGTGTGCTTGTGTGTGAGATCTTCCTAGAAAGTGACATATTTCATAGCCTGGAGGATTTGTTTATGATACTGTGGAGAATGAGATTGATTGTTTAGGACACACTGTTATAGTTTAAAGTTTATTCAGTAGTAAATTCAAAATTGTGGAATGGCACGCAATATATGAAATAAACCTGGGAGCCATAAACCTTTTCTTGAAAAGGCAAGGTAGAATATGTTTTGATTTTTTAGGCCATGGAAACTCCATCACAATTATTCACCTCTACTATTGTGGCACAGAAGTAGTCATAGACATAATACACATGCATAGCTTTGAATTCTAAAAGTGTTTTATTTACATAGAAAATCAGTGGGCCAACTTCAGATTCTTGGGCTAACATTTACTGATCCCTAACATAGAAATATCATGTGCTAGTTAGCGTAATATATGTGGATTATGGTGCTTCTCCAAAACTTTATTGTGTTTTTCCTGTGTACTTGAAAAGAAAGAAAATTTCAATAGTATTTGTATAACTATCATGTGTTGACATTGTATTAGTACAAGCTCCTTTTACAATAGATTGTATCATCATGTATGATAGCCAATACCCAACATGGTACCAGTGCCCTTGCCTGTCAATGTTCACACTGTTGTGCATTCCTTTCTCAAAGTGAATACAATTATCCTATCTTTCACCACTGGGATAACAAAAAATGGTGCTTTGAGGTTAACATTTTCAGTTTCATGAGACACCTTGAACTGGAACAGCTCAGCTGAGCTATGCCTCAACTCCTGATGTGCAGAAACTGTGTAAGATACTGTTTTAAATCACTAAATTTTAGAGTCATCTTTTCAGTAGTGATAACTAGTACATTATGTAGTAGATGAGAAGGCAGCAAACTGAAAAATAAAAACACAATTTATGCATCTTAGTTTTTCTCGGGTATCAATCACAGCCATCTAAATCTGGCATTGGGAAAAAGTACCCATAAGTAACATTTAAATTAGTAAAAAAGACTGCTTGCCAAAATCCTTCTTATGAAACTAGATAGTGGGTGAGATATGGCCTAAGGAACAGTGTTTGGTTTTCTTAATCCTATAACAGATGATAAAATACACAACCAAATCCAACAAAACAAAACACAGAGAACAAACAAACAAAACAACAATTACAGGTGACACAAAGTGTTCATAAAACTATGAATTAAGGTACTTGAGATTATTAGCATACTTTAAGTATATAGGTATTCATTCTATGTTTCAGTTATATATCATATCTTCTTTACTTTTATCCAAATTTTTGTCTCAACATATAGTTATTCAGTAAATATAGAAATGTTTCACAATAAAAGTACCAAATTTAAAATGTATACCTTGTCATTACAGCCTCTGATATTTTCTGGAATTATATTTTTTCACTGATTATTGATATTTAAAATAACATATTTCATGGAGTACTTTTATCATTTTTGATGTTAGTTTTACATAAAAATTATTTTCAATAATGTTTTGTCACATAAAGCTTTAAGTGCTTTTTAAAATAAACCATTCTTTTATTTTAAAGTGTAGAAAGGTTAACTACTGAAAGAAAATTGGCAAGATGGAAGAAACTTAGGCTTTGGATCTTACTGTGAACCTTAGTACCATAATTTCTCAAGGGGGATACAATATCTAAATAATTTTGTTATATTTCCAGACTTTATCCATAAGAAGATGTTCTTAGAAAATTTAGAAGTCTGCATAATTTAACATAACTTATATATGTGCAAGTGAAGATTAAGTCTCCTAATATTCTGCTGTGTCCATTTTGTGAAACACCTTTCAATACAGAACTAGAATAAAATGATAAAAAATCATCTCATGCTGGTGCAACTCTCCCTCTTACCTTACCCTTTCCCATGACTATGAAAAGAGAACTCTGAATATAAGAATCACAGAATTGTCTGAAAATATAAATATGTTATGACAAATAACTGAACATTTATATATATATATAAATATATATATAAAACAAATAATAATGACAGCACATAATACATTCAAATATTATGCAGAAATTCTTTTGGTTCATTCCAGTTATTAGTGCCACAAATTTTTGCTGTCTGACTCTGATCAAAGTGTCTCTGAGTATCAGTTAATGAATTCAAATGTTTAATATAAATATAATGCTGGTAGTTGACAAAAGAAAAATTCTTAGAAAGTATTTACCACCATGAAATTTATCATATATGGAGGTAAACCTTTTAAAGATACCAATGAGATTGAGGGTATAGCTCAGTAGTAAAGTAATTATCTAATACAAATGTGAACCAGGCTTTGATCCATAGGAATGCAAAAGAAAATAAAAGGCATTAAAGATACCTCTCATGATTAAAAGAACATTTACATAGCCCTCTAAAGATAACTCTGTGGAGTCTATTCTTATTCTCTAAAGATAACTATTCTCTAAAGATAACTAAAATCTGTTCTCTAAAGATAACTCTGTGGAGTCTATTCTAACATAAAAGCTACATTTTAAACATTTCCTTATTATTTGTAATAACATTTATTTACATGTCCTTTATTTTATAACAGATTACGCAGTCCCTCAAAAAGTATATTTAATTTTTTTACTCTATTACACTTAGTAAATGAAAGAGACAGTAAAAACTCCTAATAAACTTAGTTTAAATCACTAGAGGATCTCATTGAACAAAAAAAACATCAGAGTCTCAGAGACAAAATAAGTATCATTTCCTTTCATCTATCATTTATCGGTCTATCTGCCTGTCTTTCCATCCACATACATCTTGATTTTCTTTGTGTTTTAAATTCTATTGAAAAATTCCTAGTGGGGGAGGAACTGCCTCTGAAAATGGACTGTTTAAAAAGTGATGTGGCTTTGTTCTTATTAATGTGGTTGTTACTCTTACAAACAGCTTTAGGACATGTTCTCCACTGGAGAATATGGCTGATATTCTAATAGTTCATGCAACTATTCTTGATTATTTCTTTATTTATCCTCCTCTAAGATACATTTCAATACTCATGCAATCTTTTTTCCTTCATAGTCCATACATTACAATTCAGACATATTATATGCAAGTATATTTTAAAATTATAAATTATTGAATGTGTGAAATTTAATCATAAAGAAAATAATGAACAAGAACACAGTTCAAGGGATGAAAAGCAGAAAAAGAAGAGAAAGTGGAAGGAGAAAACATAAGAGGAAACTGAATTGAAGGGGACAGAGAAAATGAGTGATAATAAATTAATCTTTATTTTATTTTAAATGTTCATGTCCTCCAAGATCAGGTATTCAGGATAAGGAATAAAGGGTTAAAAACCATTTATATTAAATAAGTTCAAAATTAAGTAAGACAAAATTTCATGTCCTGGATTCAATTTCAATGTATGATTAATGTTAATAAAAAGAATTAATGGCTTGCATAGTTGTATATGACAGATCTAATTAGTGACTTTGTATTTTCACAAATACATAAAATTAGTTGCGATATACAATGGGATTGCTTTTCCTCATCTGATTCTGTATTAAGTATATTTAGGAGTGTTAGTTTCCTATTTATTTCACTATTGAATATCAGACATTGTCCTGGATAGCTTTCAAAAATAGAGAATAATCAAGTACAATGACAAATTCATCTACTAAATTTCAAGATTAAAAAGCTACTACTTTATGCTATTTCCAAGAATTTCTGGAAATTTTACACACACACACACATATGTGTTTTCTTGTTTTCCTCTTCTGATACACAGAAATATGGATGAATTTATCAGAAACTTCTATGATATATACTCCTAGAAATATGAGCTTCCATAAATATTGATCAGTTTAAACCTCTTTAATAATATATAGTCAGATTGATATTAATGTTTCATAACTTTTAAAGAGTTAACTAATTAATTTATTAAGATATCTCTAACATAAAGAGGATCAAATGATATGTACTTATGACTTATTTTTATTCAATGTATTATTGTCCTTATGACTTTTATTTTGATGAATATCTACGTTATATTGCATATTCCAAAGTACTAAAATGAATATTTGATGGATGTAAAGTCATATTATTCTAATGATGTCCCTTTATTTTTCTATTTTATTAATGACATTAAAAAATAAACATGAACGTCATAAAGTGTTAAAGAATCCAGAGAAGGAAAGTACATATCATGAAGTCTATACTCTCTGAGTATTAACAGTTGGGGTTCTATGTGCTTCATGTCCATTACATAGTGCCCCATCTTTGAAGCAGCAGAGTGGTCACAGTAGTGCAATTTCACTCCTATAATTAATGTCTCTTAATATTCTTTTTACCACAGCTGCTTCATTGCAGTCCTTCATATAGTTTGGCTGTTCTGCAGTTAAGAGTTTGTCATACTGGAACTTGATTCTAGCACACTAAACTTACCAATTAAGCTATTATATTTCCTACAGAAAAACATTTCTAGATAATTATCATTTCCATAATTATTCATTGGTTCAATGTTTGTTTATTGGCTAAAATATCAAACAGTTAAGTTGAATTCCTGTTCCATTGGCAACTTTTTTCTGTGACCACGGATATAGAGATGGTGAAGGCAAGAATGGACATTCTCCATAAATAACAGTATAATTTATTTATCTGAACCAAGGCCTTGGTGTTACATTCTGCCAAACATGGCTGCCTATAGAAAATGTGTTCTTGATAATATGCCTTTTTATATAGGTAATGGAAATGTTCACTGATTCTCTACTTACATGATTATGAATGAATAAAATAGCATTAGCTAAACTGCCTTTCTACATGCCAAAAACTAAAACTATTCACATCTATCACCATGCAATAAACTAAAGAGAAAAGGTGCCAAATGCGTAACTATTACAATGCAAACACTGAATCTAATAGATGAGAAGAAATTTTGAAGACGTAGGGGTAGACAGAGAGTTCATGAACAAAATCCAAACTGCAAACAAAATACTTCAAAGAATCAACAACTGGGATTTCATCTTATCAAAAGTTTAGCACCTCAAAGGAAATTACCCAAAATAGTGAAACTCACAGAATGGGAAAATATTTCAGACAATTCTCCTTCAGACAAAGGACTTCTATCTAGAATATATAAGGAATTGAAAAAAATCAGGCCCTCCAAGTTCAACTACTCAGTGCAAAAATGGACATCTGAGATGAATACATACATCTCAGATAAAGAAATACAAATGGCAAATAAACATATGAAAAATGTTCAACATAATTGGTCATTCAAGAAATTCAAACTGAAACAACACTGAGATTGTGCCTCACCACAGAAAAAATGGCTATCATCAAAAATCAACCAATAACAAATGCTGGCAGAAATGTGGGGAAAAAAGAGCCCTTCTCCACAATTGGTATGAGTGCAGGCTGGTGACACCAACATAGAAATCAGTGTGGAGATTTCTCAAAAAACTAGGATTGGAGGTTCAATTGAATGCAGCTGTTCCCCCATGAGAATTTTTCAAGAAGAACTGAAAACATCATAGCACAGTGATACATGTGCAGCCATGTTTATAACAGCACAATTTGTAGTACCTAAATCTTAGAAACTACCCAAATGTCTATTAACAGTGGAACAGATAAAAGATATGCTATTTTTATACAATGGAAAACTACTCAGCTATAAAGAAGGACAAATGTGAGGCTTTTACAGGTAAATAATGCCATTTGAGACTAAACTCGTAAGTGACATAAACTAGACTTGCATGTGTAAACACTGTATTATCTCTCTAGGGTATAAAACTGAAAGAGTAAATAATATACAAATGTACAATAGATATTGCAAGAGTGAATGGGTAGGGGACTGCTTGAAAGGAAAGGATATCTGGATGGGGAAAGGAGAAAGGAAGGCAAGGGAAAGGCTATACATAAACACACACCCACAAGATAGATAATTATACTACTAATCTCTGTTGGATCATCTAAAACAATGGTTTGTGCTTTCATTGTCTAGTCATTTGTCATGCCTATGTCTTGTAATCTGAGCAATTACTCTGTAGATAACAATACACAATACATTAAACATTGTTAATATCCTATTACTGTGTTTTGAAATGCTGTATCACCATTTTTATTTGTTTCATTTTACAATAAAAAATAAGCTAGAATACTCATGTGCATATTTATTTATTTTTCCTAGTGGTGTATTTTCAACAAGAGACTTCAATTACTTTCCCTAGACTCAGACACAAAATTCATAGATTCATTGAACATAATGATATATCCAAGGATGAAGAGAAAATTTTTAATTTCTTAATTATAACATAATTTCTTTATTTCCAACACTAAATGAGTGATGAATGGTGTGGAAAAAAAGAAAAGGAGCAAGCTATAAAGATTCCATAGACAGAGATTCTTTTTACTGGTTTTAATCCTGCATTTTAAAAAAGTCCTTATTTTATTTACTGAAGCAGTCTTTCATTTTGTTTCATTTTGTCTATAGTCTTCAAAATGTCAAGCATAATCTTAGTACATAATCAATGGCCTATCAACTTTTGTTGAGTTTAATTTGTCATACCTCTAGAAATATTTGGTTTTTGGAATTAGAGCAAAACATGAATAATCATATAAATACCACTTTCATTCCAGTTTCAGACATACGTAGCATAGACCAATGATTTCTTACTAGAATTTCAGTTACTTATAAATTAATTGTAAGTAACATACAAATTTCAGAAATTATATGTGGAAATGTACACCGATCATCCATAAAAATGATATATTTAATGAATCATTTCTTTACTATGTTTTCACATGTGGTTCTAAAATCATACACCCCTGTCAGAACTAAGGCATGAGTCTTATATAGAACATTAAGGATCCATTGAATTGTCCAGTGTATGAGCATTTTTAACAGCCATGGGTGGTTAAGATGTGGAACAAAGAAAATAAGGAAACAAGATGGAAAGCCTGCTCTTCGTTAATATGAATGCTTTTTTTCATTTTCTAATGTATATGCACCATTGTGCATGTAGTCATTTCTGAACCCTCCATCTCAAATCAGGGAAGGCACCAGGGAAGCAATGTATTACAGTCCACTCTGTCTTCAAGTCCTTTGATGTACCTATTTGTACCTGGTTTATTCCAATAGACTCTTAACCAATGTCCTGTTTCCCCCCTCCACCTTTGTTTTGTAACTTCTACCAGAATGGGAATGCGAATGAGCCTTCCTGATAAGTTTGCTTGGCTTTCCTTTTATTAAAGATCAAAGTCCTTCTGAAAGTCCTGATCATCACCTGACATATATTTTGATTTTTTCCTTTGTTGTTCTGGACACTTTTCCTCTACTACTACCACTAACTGAGCCTTTAAATCCAGTCTTGTATCTCCCATTCTTTATATTCCGTTTGCTAAGCTGTTTTGTGGCATTATCACTTGATCTGCCTCCTTTAATTTTACCCTCATTTTCCTTCTCCTCATTGAAGCCCAAACTCACTATCCATCCAGTATGACAGACTACCCCCATCTTGCACCCAGTCTCTGGTACCTTACATCAGTTTCCCTTTATTTGTTTTATGCGTAATACTTGTCACCCCTAACAATACACAGTTTTCTTATTATGGTTTGTTTTTCACGACTGAATGAGAAGTCTGTTAATCATGAATTTTTCTTCACCAAAGCTGCCAACCCTCTTAGAAAATATATGGAAAAGGTCCAAAAAAGAAACACCAAGACTAATTGTTCCCCAATGAAAAGAAGCCCAGATGTCAATATTAGAATAAAGAGTCTGTAAGTCCAAGCTATAAAAACAAGGACACCAACTGAATAATGGAAGAAAAAAATGTAACTGTTCTTCCTGAGAATTTAGCATTTTTTAAGAAAAATCAATGGGAGGAAATTGTAGTATGTAGGTATTTTATAGGTATATTTTTTGTAAAATTGTATGCCATCCATTTAAGTAAAGTTTTATTTGCCTTAATAATTCATTTCTGATATACTGTATCAGTGTTCCCAAAATCTCAGTATGTAATAACAGCTCAAAATACTGCATAGTGGACCAATAAAGCAAAGGAACAATCTTTACTGCTTATTTCTTAGGGAGTTAGAATAGCTCACTTTATGTTCCACTCTTTAAAATGGACATGTTAGCAAATCAAAGTTTGGGCTAACATAGGCGAAAAACAAACTTACATGGGGTAGATCATATCTTTGAATGTTTCCTTTTATACAAAAAAAAAAAAAAAAAAAGGTTCCAGGAAAGGCTGCCCATTGTTACTTGATATAGTTCTGAAAAATTTGTCTTGTTACTTTTCAGATGAATGTTTTTCTGAGCATTGTTTATTTCTGTTTCTCATTTCGTCCCTAATGGGTACGTCTTACTTAGATGATTTGTTTCACGTTGACGAATGGAAAGAAAAACTGGATTTTTACTTTACTCTTTCACCTAAATCGTTAAGTTTGCTATCAGTATCCAAGGTCATAAAATCTGTTCATTTGAATACTGGAGATCTGGGATCTATTTCTGGTTTAATTTTGTTACAGCTGTGTAAATGGAGTAAATTATTTATCCACATGTTTATCACTTTAGAACCTTTACCAAATCTGAGGTTAAATATTTGATATAACTGAAAGTATTTTAAAAATAACATTTTAGTACACAGTAGCAATAAAATAATCTTAATTTATTGGCATAATGAAAATAGTATGTTAGCTTTAAATAACAAATACAGCAAATTAATAAATTCATAAATGACAACATTTAAAATACAGCAGTTTTGTGATTGAATAAAAATTAAATGACTAACTTTAAGATTAAAATTTGCATGATATCCATTTCAAATTTTAATAGTTTTTCACAGTTGTTTATTCTTTCTATATACTATTTTATAATTTATGAATGTTATCAAACGTTAAATAAAAGTCTTGAGAGTCAGTTTCAATGAATTGTTTTAATACCAAACACTTAACAAGTAATACTGAGCAAATATGAAAGTAATTTTGAGTTTATAGTAATATTAGTGATAACGTTGTATATTAATAATGATATTTAAATTCATATTTGTAATTTGTAGTATACTCTGACATAAATAGAGTCAGTGTTTTTCTAAAAATGTGCTCTAATTTAACAGAATTTCGGGATTGTTCTTAAGTGGAAAATAGAGATATTTTATTGAAATACTGGGAAATAACAATGTACATCAATATATTTTATCTCTAATAAATCCTGTGACATTATTATTTTGATTTTTATCATATTTTACATGTGCTTGGAAATAACATGCATAATATCAGCAAGTGCGTGTGTGAAAGTGTGTCTACAGACATGCACTACTCAAAGACCAATCAGCAACTCACTGGACACCAGTATTTTTGATAGCAAAAGATAAACACTCTAATTTATAATCTGAATATCCTATTAGTTACATGATCTTAGCAGCACTGGTTATCACTGGCATTCCTAGATTCTGTTAGAGTACTATATGAATAATTTTTGAAACTTGATAAAATGGCTGATATTCAAAATTATTTGGATAACTTATAAAAACCAGCAAGTACACTGGTTTCCAGTTCTCTGTACAAAGGAGGTATTATTGACTATATCTATTATTTATAAAGGGTTATTGAATTGTTAGGTATTTCCCCATGATTTTCACCTTCAGTTAATTTGATAAATGACTAATATTCTTACATAGTACTGAGATGTTACATAATTCAGATATTTGAAAAGGCCTTCATATTGCCCAGCGTATCATCTCCTAAAGTTGGAAAATAGGCGTTAAATTTAATTATCCTAACAAACACTGCTAAGCCCATGTAATTAAAATTTCTGAAGCCAAAAAATTTTTCTAAAGTCATTTAGGGTGTTAATACATTCATTGACTATTGATGTTCACTTTGCTAAGAGTCCCTCTCTTGCTAATGCTAGTTTAGAAAACAGACCTCGGGGGGTGGAGCCATGCCTTATAATCTGAGCAATTGGGAGGCTGAGAAAGGAGGGTCTCTATCAGCTGGAGGCCAGCTTGGAGAATACACTGAGCTCAGACTCAGATTGAACTGCAGAGCAAGATACTATCTCAAAAACAAACAAACAAACAAACAAACAAGAAAAATAAGGAACTTTATTTGGTTAAGACATTTTGGTTAACACTTTAGCAACAGAATCTGTACTTCAACAAACATGTATCCCGATTGGACTTTCTGCTAAATCTCTTTACACATTGACAAACTAGAAAACGTTGGTTAAAAATATTTAATAATATTTTGCATCTGCTATTCCATTCTCAGAAGGAACCTTGTCTACAGAAGCAAAGAATTCTGCAAAATGTCAAGGTTAGTTTATTCTTCTCTTTTTAGTTTAAGAAATTCTATTATGAACTCGTTTTTTGTTGATTACACAATTTCCTTATAATCTTTTCCCAGACTTTCCTAGCCAAACTTAGTACAGTCCATTTTGAGATTAAAGAGCTCTTTCAGGTGATTTTGTTATTACAATATCACAATAATGAATTCCAGACTGATAGTATTGACAGAAATACAAAGGTTTCATTTTGATATTATCCAGTACATCCATCCTTCCATTACTGAAAGATGCTGTTTTTGATTTTGCTTCACATAGCTTTTATTGTTTGATACATAAAAATAATTTATGGAGTTATAGATATCTTATTTATGCTCTGTGTTTTGCTGATCTATACATAATTCCTTTAACTAGCAAAACACATTTTTTCCCTAGGGAACAAACATATTTTCTTACTCGAAAATAATGAAATTCTCTATCTCTCTTGTAATCAGTGAACTCATCCCCTTCTATCTGATTATCAATGTTATTTTTAGCATTTTTAATCTCTGAAAATAAGACCAGTACTGCAATATTTTATTTTAATCTTTTTCTTTTGGATTAGCATTTCCCATCAATTTCTAATCTAATCAGTT
This sequence comes from Dolichotis patagonum, assembly GCA_004027295.1. NCBI lineage: Eukaryota > Metazoa > Chordata > Mammalia > Rodentia > Caviidae > Dolichotis > Dolichotis patagonum. The sequence goes on from PVJX010005148.1 coordinate 61,212, forward strand.
TTTTAGAAGCAATCAGAAAATCTAATGAACCTGCATTACATTTCATGAAGCTATGTATTGAATGTATTATTTAAATCAATTTATTTATATGCTTTTTTCTTCTTTTTAAGTGACTTTCCTTCTTTTTAAGTGATATATATATATACATACACACACATACACACACAAAAACAGATATATATGACATTGTGAAACTAATACCTTTTAAATGTACAATATTTCCTATGCACATTTTTACCATTTTATTAAAATACTACATCTAAAAACACATTTTTAAATGTACAACAATTTCTATCATTTTATAAAAATATTACAATCTAAAAACCCATTTCCAACTGTTTTATTCCTATAAAGGGAAACAAGAAGCAAAACTAATGAGTCAAGTTAAATGATCACCTTCATAATCAGTGATAGTCTGATGGGTTGAATACCCTGTCCTCCCCCATGACCCCTGCCATCCTGTTTGTGCCTTAGAACCAGCTGAACATGGACTGAAACCATGAGCAAGAATCTTCTCTTCCTTTAAGTTGAGTATATTGAATATCTGGTCAAGTGGTGCAAAAGTAAGATACAGCACACACCATATTAGGTTAGAATTGGTTAATTCAAGACATCACTAACTACATATTCTGTTTATTTAAGCACTGTGACATGTCATTGGATTGACAGTCAGACAGAGCTAGATTGGAAAGACTCTGTTACATTGCTTTTTTTTTGGTACCGGGGATCGAACTCATGACCTCGCACTTGCCAGGCAGGCGCTTAAGCCACTGAGCTAAATCTCCGGCCCTCTCAAAGTTATTATAAATAATTTGGTTTAAATTGAGAGTGTCATTTTGCTTCACACACTATGATTATTAAACAACGAAGAAATGGTAGGCTCATTTTCATGGTTCTTCCTTTAGGCTGACTTCACTCATGCCTGAAAGTGGCTTCTAGTATCAATAAGGAGAGCATGTTCCTGCTTTACTTTTAGTGGAGTACAAGACTATTACTTTAATTATAGAACAGAGACACTATTCTTTAGTTTGATTGAACAAACAAAAGTTTATGTGTACTCGTGAACCAATAATAATCATCAGGAAGTGTCATATGTTCAATGCTTAAAACCAAGCCATCTGTATTATCTTTGAGAAGACAAATGAAGTACCAAAATAGACTTAGGGAAATAAGATTACCTCTGAAAATAAAGATAGACCAACATAGAGGTAACCAATTTACAAAGACTGTTCAGAGAAGCGGTTAGCAAAATATATTACAGTTTTATGTGCCCTACAATGTTGCTTAAGTAATGGATTATTTGCTAGAGGACAACACTATGTTATGGTTAACAAATGTCACTGAACAATTTTAATTTAAATATCCTTCCTTCAAATAGACTGTCCTTCATGATAATCTAATTTTTTGGCAGGTTAATAAAGACAGTGAGCCTCTCTTAGTGTGTCATGAACACACTCTTCTACAGAATGTCTTCAGTCACTTAATTTGTATGGAAATAGGTGTAAGACTACAAGAATGTCACATAATATAGAGGAAATAAATTTGGAATATACATAGTTTTTCTACTGAAGCAAACAATAAATCAGAGCAAAAGTGCTTCTACTATTGCAAGTGATGTCATCTCTAGAATTGTGAAGTATCAGATTATGTATAATTTCAATATTTTTTAATAGGTAACTATCATAAAACTCTAGAATTTACTCACTAGGAAAATTCAGAAAATGTTATGATTTATCTCCAGTTACTATGATTTTGCCAGATGGGTCATATAAAACAGTATGATAATTAAATCAAGATAATGTGCTAAAATTATATAATCAGATTTTTGTCCTCTATTACTTTCCAGTAGTTTAAAACTATGTGCTTATTTATCCTCCTAGCTATTGAGATCATTGAGAACAGTGTTAATGGGATTTTCAGGGTTTTTTTTTAGTGAAACCTGAAGAATGTCACATACCCCACAAAAAGTCAAATGCATTCTTTAAATTTCAGGTGATAAACTTTTCTTCCATCCTGTATTTAATGTTTAGTAACACTTGTTATGATAATACGTATTTTGCTGCTGTTTCCTAAAGTCTAATTTAATTCATCAGTTTATATGCTATCAAATGTTGATGAAATCCCTAGACTTTAGGTCATGGTAAGTTCCATCAATCTAATCTTATTAGGGAAAAATAACTCAGTTTAAACAACTTGAAATACCTTATCTCCAATAGCCTGGATTATCTAGGAAAAAGAACAAAGAAGCAATTTTAGTCAAAGTTTTCCAGTTCTGATTTAAAAAGTAAGTAATCTGTTCAGGGGATTGTGCATTTAAAATCTAAAACCAAAGAAAAGTGCTTAGAAGTTCTTGCTTTGTGTACTTAAAATATTTTAGGAGAAAAGACCCTTCCTTCTGTTTAAGTTGGCAGGTGAACAAGTTTAAGGAAGTCAGAATTTCTGGTCAGACTTCACAGCCCATATTGCACAGGGCATGCTGGAACCTCCAGGGAGTAATTACTCTGCAAACATTTAGCAAAACAGTACAGAAGGGCTTGACAGGGTGGCCTCACACTTTGCTAAACTGTATTGGCAATGCTGTCCAGAGAATAAGGACAGCTTGGGAGCAATTCAAAGGTGATATAAGAGTAAATGTGCCTGAAATTAGCTCACTAATAACTGCTGCTACTCTCTCATAGCTGGTGTCAGTAACTGTTAGAATTTACTTTAATTTTATGCATTTTTTGTAAAATATCCACATTCCTGCAAGCTAGAGAAAACCTACCTATGGAATAATCGTGGTATATATGAACTCTTCCAAAAGCAATGTTATTATTTTCTCCTAAACATTTCCTGGAATTTTAGCAGGTTAACTATAAATATAACATCTTATTATAGTGATATTTTACACATTCAAATGTCTTTGATGTATTTTCAGGAAACTAGGGAAATAGGAATCCACTGAATCATTAACATAGATGAGACATGTTTATACATTCAACAACATTTTTACATCACTGCCTAAACTGGACATAATGGTACATGCCTGTAATCCCAAAACCCAGGAGGCTGAGGCAAAAGGATCATTGTGAGTTCAAGACCAACCTGACCTACTAAGTGAGCTCTAGGGCAGCCTGAACTACAGAGTCAGAACCTGTCTCACAAAGACCAAACACAAAACAAAACAAAACAAAACAAAGCAAAAATAAAAATAAATATAAATATAAATATCACTGCCTAATATTGCTGTTGCTATCAGTATATCATCCATAAACCATGAAAATTTAAGCTCTTTCTCAGTTGTGAATCCATAAGTAAGAATTCTCTGATTATTGTTTTTCTTCTCATGAATAGTTTTCATTAGAAAAATGTATTGATTAGTAAGTATAAAAGTGTTTTTTTTTTGTCATAAATGAACATATGTTTCTTACTGTATTGAGTTTGGGACTACTAAATTTAGAGATCGCCATGTTTTAACAACAGCCATGGCAGATTTGTAAGTAAGACTATTGTCTTTATGAAATCTGTCCTACTCAATGTTTACTTTAGCGCAAATGTCTGATGTCTGTGTAGGCAGCTCTTAAGTTTCTGACAGATTAGCTATCAGTTTTTCAGTAGTCATTTTAGATTTTGCAGTGAAAAATCCTCTATTTAAAAAAAACACTGTCATAAAAGTCCTCAAGCACGTATCTATTAGCATATATTCATATTAAATTTAGAGTCAAGGATTTTATCTCTGATAATAGATTTTACTTGAATGATTTTAGAGATTTAATTCTATATGAAACACTTTTCAAGTATTTCACGGTAAGTTATTGTATCATGAGAAAATTTTAACAAGGCCAACTTAGTTTTGTGGCTTATCTGGTAAATCTTATCAAATATATAATGAGAAGAGGAATGCTCAAGAAATCTGGTAGAGCATTTTCCAACATGAGAGGGAAGGTTACAAAAACCTCATCAAATTTCAGAACCCAGATCAAAGCATCTGCAGAATTATCAGTCAGTTCTTGCTCTATATAGTCTCTTTAGTCTGCAAAATCTGGAGTCCACTGTCTAAAGTACCATACTAGTGTCCAACATTAAGGATTTCTTTCTCTTTTCTCTGCTTTCTTTGTCATCTTTGTTTCAGTCCATTTTACTTTAAAAACAAATCCCGACTTCTAGATACATAGCACTCTGGGGTCTAGACCTCATAACAAACAACCTAAATATCTTAACCTATTTGAATGAAATTTTAAAAAAATTTTAGTGGATTTGGGAAGTAAGTATATCATACAAATTCAATGTACCAATTTCATACTTCTTTCTATTATCAAATACTACTAATAGCCCTTTAATTTGGAGTAATTACAGAGCCTTCTGGAAAAATCAGTTTTCTTTGTTTTTTTTTCTCTCATTATCTCTTCCTCTCCCTCTCTTCTTTCTTACCTTCCTTTTTCCTCCTTCCTTGTTTTTTGCTTTCTTTCTTTCTCTCTCTCTCTCTCTTTCTTTCTTTCTTTCTTTCTTCTTTCCTTCTGCTTTCTTTCTTTCTTTCTTTCCTTCTTTCCTTCCTTCTCTCATTCTTTCCTTCTTTTTTTGTAAATTATTAAAGAAATTAGCAAGACCTTAAAGTTTTTAAAGACTTCTAGACCACTTCACTCCTTCATGAAATTGGCAAACCAAAATTTACACTTGTTCATTGGAGAAAATGAAAGAGAGAGAGAGAGAACAGAAGAGAAAGGAGAAAAAGAGAATACAGAATGGGAGAGACAGATTTCAAAGAATTGCAGTAATGTAAATCAATCACAGAAAAAAATACTTTGTGGACACTATTACTGTAGTCAAACATGAAAATATTTGTGGAGTAAAAAACTACTGAAATTAACATGTAATATTTTCATCAGTCCGATGCTCTGGTCAACCATCTTTTTCAAATTAACATTTATTTAATGAAAATATGGTAGTAACGCAGCATAAATGCCTCATTCATCAAGTTTTGTATTCTTTTCAAAATTCTTTTTATAATCGATCTTATTCCTCTGAATGGAACACCAACAGAGAGTGCTTTACGGCACACGTCCATATTTTCAACTTTTAGCAAGCTAATTGTTTCTACATCTCAAATTAAACCAGCGTCACTCTTCCCTTGGGGGAAAACAAGGCATGCCTGATTTCCATCACAGCTGATATTTTCAGACAATGGTAGGCTGTTCTCCTCAGAATACCACATCTCTTACAGAAGGTACCTTTGAACTCAATCAGGAGGCTTCTCCCTTGAAAGCTGCGCAGCCACAGTATCTGAAATACAGAGTATCATACCACTAACATGCTAATTAGTATCTTTCTGCTAGAAAGAATCAAGAAAATCACAAGAGAAAAAAAAGTAATTCATGCTCCTGTGTAAGAGAACCATTCCAAATGCAAACGATGAAGAAAAAAAGAAGTCAAAGCCTGAGGAAAAAAATGGAAAATCAGTATTGATCTATCTACAAACACAAATAAGAAATGTCTGAGGCAAATGCAGAATGAGTAGGAGAGCTTTTCTGCCATGAAGCATAGACTAGCCTGGTGAAAAGTTTTTGATGTTCAATTTTCCAGTTTCACCTCTGAGAGTCCCTCAATCTGTGAAGCTTTGCCAAGTATTACCTAGTCTAGAGTTTCGTGTTTGTAGGATTTTTTAAAAAAGATTCCTTTGCTCTGACAATTTCTACTTTGAGTCTCATTTGACAATATCTTGATATTTTTATGTACTACTAATATATAGTTTCCCCATTTATTTGTTTCATTATATGTTAATCAGAATAGAGATTATTCTCTTTAGTAAATATTTCTACCTGAACAGCAGTACAATAGACTTTAAGGTTATTTGCATTGCTGTTAAGGAATCAATGCACCAAAACATTAATTGATGCTAAGATCTGAGTAACAGTGGACTATTGTCATCATACTATCTTTTGTTTAATCTGATACTAATCAGCCTTCCAAAAATCTGAGATAGCTGGCTAAGGATCCATCCTTTTGGTAGGTCTGCAACTTCACCCCAGTGTATTTTGCAAAAGGCTGATTGAAATTAATATTAAAATTCACCCACTATTCCCAGCCACTGAAAATTCTCCCAGCTCACCTTAAAAGGAGTTTTCAAGTGTAGTTCTAATCAGTACCCCTAGATGGGGCTCTAGGGTACCCAGTTTATGTGCAGTGGAGTGTAAAGGGGTTGAAGGAGAAAGAGTTGGCCTTCTTGGAAACTATGCTTTTCTGTGTGAATATTTTCTGAATTTATCAAGCTTGCTCCATCGCATGAACAAAATATGCAGCATATAGAATCTCATGTAATAGCCACAGTATATCCTAAAGCTTGGGACTGTAAACTTCAAAATGATTTGGCAATCTTCTGGGGGACAAGAATAGCTTCATAAGTGACTAATATCAGTTGGCAAGGGAGGCATAAGGATAAACTGAAAATCATGAGTTGTTTATCATTACCATCTAGTTTGCTGATTGTTTGAATAGGAATGACTGGTTTTTCTTGCACTGAAACAACAACAAAAAAATCCTAGTTATAATTGTCCCTTACTATTTGCTGGACATTGGATTCAAGAATTCATGAATATCAAAATCTAAAATGTTTAAGTCACTTACGTAAAATGATACAGTATTTGCATATTACAAAGGTATGTTTTTCCATAATTCTATGGTTACTTAAAATACGTAGCTCAACATAAATGTTATTGTGTATTGCCAAGGGAATAAAGATTAAAAAAGGAAAAACTCTATGTTCAGTGTCAATGAAATTTATTTTTCTTCTGCATTTCTTTTAAACTACAGAAGTGGAGCACATTTATAAGGAAGGCCAACTGTGCATGGCACACCGATTTTCTTTTATCCGCTAAACATATTTTTCGTTTGCCCTTTTTCTTTAATTTTTTTTTTTAAATACAAGAATGTACTTATTGAGAGGGGCTGGGAATTTAGCTCAGCTGCATAAGCACATGCCTTGCAAGCATGCAGTTGTGAGTTCGAACCCCCAGTACTGATTAAAAAAATGTATTTATTGAGAGGAAGAAAGTTTCTGTCTGAGAGTGAAACTGAAGGGGTCCTGAGTCAGTTGCCAAGAAACATGTCTTTTGTAGGAATTTTATAGAACTAAGTGACAAAGTGAGGCAGGTCCAAGAGAGGGAAAATGGGAACTCTCAAGGTGGGCATGAGGTGGGATGGAACTATGGTCAATCAACAAGAATAATTTCTCAGAGAAAATTGATTAAATCGGGCACAAATGGGGAAGTGAGCCATGTAGCAAGTAGGCATGCATAAAGAGCAGTGACTCTTCTGTAGGGAGTTGGGATGGTGATTCCTGGCTTCCTCATAGTGACAGAAACCTATTTAGAATAGTAACTCCTAATGCTTATCCTTAGGAAGTAGGTTGGTGCTTTTGATTTATCTTTTGTCTTAATGTCTGGCCTACAGTGGAGGTGTCTGTTTCCTGTACAGTTGCATGGTGTCTGGTATTCTGTACTGGCTCCTTTGAGAGCCCAGACCTATCTGACTGTCTATAATGTTTCTATCCAACTCAGTTGCCTGCAACATTCCCTCCACTGAAGAAGTAACTCGAACTGCTATGAGAGAGTAATGGGTGATGACTGATCTGACTACTTCAGGCTGAAGGCTGTCATAGTTGTTGATTGACACTGGTACAGCCATTGTGTGTCCTGTTTGTCTATGATGACATTTTCCCTTTTCCATGTTTTTCTTTTAAATCCAAGTTCCCAGTGACTCCCTCATCTCATCTTCTTGTCATGTCTGCCGCATAAGTGTGAATTGTAAGGAACTCTTAAGAACCAATCCTAGTTATGAAGTAGACAATGACCATAAGACACACTAACCAGTACCTGCAAAGAAAGCAGAGTATTCATTACTAGGTAAGACGTTGTGCCATCATTGCTCCTTATAGGGAAATCCATGCACTCTGGAGCAGAAAGGATGCATGTGCAACAAGAGGTCTAGAAAGCATAAAAAGAAAGAAAACACTGTTGTTCTTGATTATGTATCAGGCAAAATGTGATATGTAGCATGAACTAAATATGATAGTGAAAATATTGCTAAAACTTTTGACTCTCTCCAAATCAAGAAATATACTCTGTATTTTCCCCTAAAAGCTTTACAATTTTAGTTTTAAAGTTAGGTTTATTTATGATTCCTTCAGATTTGATTTTTGTTTATAGCATGAGTTAGGAATAATTTTATTCATTTAATGTTCAGAAATCTCTCTCGGATTTCAGGGATTTTATTGATTACTTTTTATTTATTTGTTTTTCTTCATTAGCATTTGGTAACTTGTACTTTTGAAATTTAACACTGACAACCACTAATTCCTTAGCAGGTAGGCTAGGGCAGTGGAAAGATGGAATATTATAAATCACTATATGTGAAAACTTCCAAGTTTTTCAAGAAATTATATATATATATATATATATATATGCATATATATATATAAACAAAGGCTTTAAAATATATAGTAGCCATGGTAGTCTTAAATTTAAATAACCAGTGTCAATTTAAACTGTTTTATGGAGACAATATTCAAGATAGCAGAATTTGTAGACAATAACCTGTTACATAGTCCTAAAGTTTTGGTTTTATAAAACTGTCACTCATTTTTCAGTGGAAACCTTTCCATTTTGGGGGTATGACTTGGTGACTTTGGTGAAGGCAGGAGTGACTTCTGAAAATTTAAGTTCCAAATTTCATTCCTTCCCCAAATTTCAAGAGATGAACAAAGTCTAATGTGCTATTGTTTTATTCTATCTGAAATATTAGTGACACCCATTGAAGTTTGAAATACTGTCATTGTCTTGGCAACTGACTTCTTTGATTTCAAGACATCAAAGTAGTATTGCAGCGGAACACCTCTGTATTTATCATAACACAATTACAGTATGCAGGTAATTACAGCCTTAAATCCTGTAACTATCTTAGTGCTACATCTACCACCCTGTGTAATACCATGTTTGTCAATTTTATTTCTTAAAAAGGGGAACACTGTTACATATTATAAGCTTACAGAAAGTGCTAGCTGCTGCCTGATAGAGTATACTTGGAAGCTTCAGCTTGCTTGCCTTTATTTTCCTTGTTTAATCCAGGTTTAACCAATTACTTAGAAATGAGTGTCAGAGGCTGAACTTGCTAAGTCCTGTCGAGAGCTAGGGATTTTAGAATCAACATTTTATCGTTTCATAAAAGTATACTTGACATTTTTGACATTGTAGATCCCTCATATCCTCCCAATGCTATTTCTTCTGCATGCACTACCATTTCCTGCAGCTGTAGTGGATTAAAAGGGTATAGCTATTTTTTTTCCATTATTATTTAAGTGTTGTAAGGAACCATATATAACCACACTCCTCCTTTCCCTTTACAAATCACATAGTGTTATAGCTAAAATTTTTCATTTGTGGTCTACTTCTTCATTTTTGTTAATCTCCACAGGACTTCATTATCCATCTGGCACTCATTCTCTGTCATTTTCTTCTTTAAATTTTTGTTTGTGGTCACGATCCATTCATTACTCTTGGTAATAGATTGCCTGACACGCAGCTCCCACTTCTCACTCATTCAGATTATATTTTCTTGGGAACTATGAGACAAAAAATCCAAACTGATACAGGAAACATAATCAAAGGTCTCTATTAGTCTTTGCCTATAGCTGTTAACACAGAATTTGTATCCATTTCCTGATTCATTGCTACCTCAGCAACCAACTTCAGTAATCTCTGAATCATGGCACAGCATAAGCAAGTATTCTTTCTCTGATGAGCGAAAAATTAACATGTCTGTTATGACTGAACTTTTCAAAATGGGCTTATGTCTAAAAACTACTGGGCATTTCTCAAGCATTGTTTATCCTAGGAATATCAATTATTTAGCTTTAGAAAATTTCTTTCTTTCTGCTTGGTATGTACTGCTCTAATGGTAACTTAGAAGGATGTTTCAGACTGCATGTTCACCAGAGATTGGTGGTCATCTATAAAATTGTTAATTTTTTTCTCAGCTATTTCTAGAAATGAAAAATAATTTTCCACTGCTAGCCATAATAGTTTGGTCCACAATGAAACTGTGAAAGTATCAAGTTCAGAGAATAGAATTATATCGATTTAGCAATAGATTCTGATACTTGATGTTAATTTTCTTTTTTTCAGAAAAAGACTTAAGTACATGACTTTTGTGCCTAATATCTTCAAAGTTACAACAAAATCAGCTAGTTTTATTAGGAACCCAAGAACCTTGTGAGTCATACAGAATTTTACATATCCTCTCTGTTGATGCTGTATTCTGGTTGTATGTTTACAGATATCAGAAGTAAATTAAGTATAAGTTGGTATTAGAAATGAATTAAGTAATCTTTCTACATGGCCTTAATGTAATATTTATTTTGTGTAATACTTTGAGACAGAACTTGGTTAAAACCTGACGGAGGTGCTGTCTCTGTGCCAATGATCAAGCTTTGTAATATCTCTATTGTCTAATTTTACATGATTATGATTCTGCTCCCTAAAGCTGATAATAGTTATATTTTTATTTCAACTTGTCCACAGTTGTTGATATAGTAATATGCTATTTTTTTCATTCCCATTTTATCTGTAAGAAGATGCCACAAAGGAAAGAGCTGAGACAAATAGAGCTCTAGGATTTAAAAGTGCTTCTCTGTTTAAGAATAAATGATAATGAACACATTCTTGGTAATATTGATCACCCACTATGATCTTGGCTAATGCTATTACATATTTATTGTGAGTCAGATGTAAAATTTCTCCCGTAAGTTATGCTTATTCAGAAACTGAGCTTCAGAAGGTCATTTGCCAATGGGAGTTCTAATTTCAACAGTGGATTAATCAATTGGTTTGATCATACTTTTATAGAGGTGATGGACTCTTAGGAAGTGGGGCCAGGTAGAAAGGAGGAAGTTGTGGGGACTATATATTGTCCCTGGCCCTTTTCCCTCTGAATTTCTCCACTCACTCTGCCCATAAGATGCCATAAAATCAGCAGTTTTCCTCCACTGTCCACTTCCACTGTGATATTCCTAGCTTGGGACAAGTTGACCATAGACTGAAAACTCTGAATCCATCAGCCAAAATAAACCTTTCCTCTTTTAAATTGCATTTATCAAGTACTATTTCATAACAGTGGAGAGCTGGCCAATATAATATATGAATTAAATTAAACCATACAACAAACCAGAGAGGTGGTACTGGTTGTTTTACAAACCAAGAAAGGTAAAACTAGATTAATGACTTCTTTAAGGTAACATAGCAACAAAGAAAAAAGGCTAAAATTTTCAGCCAAATGATCTGATCCCAAAGCTATCTTCTTACTCATTAAGCAATATGAAAAATCCCAAATTGAATAAAGCAGAGAAATTTACCAGGCATTTCATACCAGTCAGAGAAGTGTGCCCATAATGCTGTCTCTCATTGAATGTCTTCTTTAAATGTACTTTGTAAATATTCTTTTAAAAAAAAAAAATGAACAGTGATTCACAAAACACTGTAACAATCCCTGATCACCATTATTCAAAAAGGCATGGACATCTGTCCCAACGTACTTAATTCTACAGAATTACTTCTACAGCCTGACACTGATATGATCTTTTTAAATACTTTCATTAAAATTGAATTTTTATGTATTTAATATGACTATATGCTTCCGTCAAGTATTAGGATAGGATTGAGAATTCCTTTCTTAAATGTGTTGAGTCTCACAGTTATTCAGAAGGGCGTGGTCTAAGTTATGAACTATGATTTCAAGGTCAATAGAAAAATAATCCAGGATTTCAATGAAAATATAGTGTATATTATTATCAATCATGTATTACATAAACCAAATAAGTATTCTACATACCTTCTGATAGGACAATATAATTCATAGATACTGCTTGATGGTCTAACACTTTCTCACCCACTTTCTTGAAATGGTGTGTCTTTCCTTGAATTGTTTATACTGATATTTTAAATATCTAAACAATTTACAAAATAAACACTAATAAAGATTATATATTGACTATCGCAAAAGTAAATATTTGTGATTTTAATTAATTTACACATTTTTTTCTTTTTTTAATTTATTTAAAAAGAGAAAGGTCAGAAAAGAAGAACAAAAAGTAAAGGGCATAAACAACAACAACAAACTCAAAACAATATCAATATAGGATTTCACAACAGAATGAAAGAAATTCAACAGTGGTGGTTATATTGCATATTTTTTTTCTTTTTTTCAAAGAAATTAAAGAAGATAGAAAATCAGAAAAGGGTAAAACAATACCGAATTCAAGGAATTCAAAGGAAAAAAAATTCTTATCGTCGAATCACTTGTTGATAAAATTACTCATTGTTGTTTCAAAAAATAGCTGCCAAAGTTACAAAATCAAAGCATAAATAGTGGCTAGACACTCAAACATTGACAGCACAAATCCTCTGTTCAGTGTTCCAACAGAAATTCTGTAATATGGTCAAATATCTTACACACTATACATTTCGTTATACTCTTTAGAGCACTTTCCTTCCCTTTCACTTTCACAATGTCTATCATATTCTTTGGATCCCATTATGGTCAGTTTTGTTATTTTTTACACTAGAAAGATAATGTGATATTTACTCATGTGAGTCCTGCTTATTTAACTAATGAGGATATTCTCAAGTTGGCTCCATTTACCTATAAAGGTACAACATCATCATTTTTATGGCTGAGTAGTATTCCATTGTATAAAAATACCACATTTTTTTCATCCATTCTGCAGTGGATAGGCATTTTTGTTGTTTTGAAGATTTAGCTATCACAAATTGTGCTGCTATGAACATAGGTACACATACATCTCTGTGACCTGATGTTTTCAATTTTTCTGGGAAAATACCCAAGAGGGGAATAGCTGGATTGAATGGAATTTCCAATCCTAGTTTTTTGAGGAATCTCCATACTGATTTCCACAGTGGTTGCACCAGTGTGCACTCCCACCAACAGTGGAGGAGTGTCCCTTTTTCTCTGCATCCTTGCCAACATTTGTTATTAGTTATTTTCTTGATGACAGTTCTGGGGTGACATGAAATCTGAATGCTGTTTTAATTTGAATTTCTCAAATGACCAGTGATAGTAAACATGTCTTCATGTATTTTTTTGCCATTTGTATATTTTCATCTGATAACTGTGTGTTCATCTCCAATGCCCATTTTTGGAGAGGGTCTTTGAATTTGGGGGGCTTGTTGTTTTTCAGTTCTTTATATGTTTTGGATGTAAGTCATTTGTCTGAGGGATTGTTGGCTAAGTTTCTTCCCCATTCTTTGTGTTTCTTTTCACTTTGTTGGTGATTTCTTTTAAAGTGCAAAGAGTTTTTAGTAATATAAGATCCCAGTTGCTGAGTCTTTGAAGTATTTCCCATGTGGTTTCCCATGTGGTTTATTCATGAATTCTCTCCCTACCCCTATGTCTCCAAAGTTTTTATCTACTTTGTCTTCCAGTACACCTATTGTTTCTGTTTTAATATTTATACCCATGATACATTTTGACTTTACTTTAGTGTATGGTGATATGCATGGGTCTATTTTCAGTCTTCAGCATATGGAAAGCCAGTTTTTCCAATACTACTTATTAAAGAGGCTATCTTTTTTCCAGTGAACACTTTTAGCCCCTTTGTTAAATATCAGGTGGCTGAGTGTCTTTGTAGTAGTGTTTGCATCTTCTAATATGTTCCACTGATCCTCAGGTCTATTTCTTTGCCAGTACCATGCTGATTTTATGACTGTGGCCTTGTAATATAGTTTCAAATCAGGGATTGATATGCTTCCTGCCTTGCCTTTGTTGATCAGAATCGACCTTGGTATTCTAGGTTTCTTCTGTTTCCTGATGAACTTTAGGAATATTTTTTCTAGATCTGTAATGTATGTTGATGGTATTTTGATTGGGATTGCATTGTATGTATATAACAGTTTTGAGAGTATGGCCATTTTCACAATGTTGGTTCTTCCTAACCAAGAGCAAAGAATATCTTTCCATTTTCTAATATCCTCTTCAATTGACTTTTTTAGGGTTGTATAGTTTTCAGCATATGGATCTTTTACATTCTTGGTTAGGTTGATTCCTAAGTATCTCATTTTTTAGATGCTATTGTGAAAGGTGATATTTCCATGATTTCTCTCAGTGAGTTTTTTGCTTGTGTATAGGAATGCTACTGATTCTTGAGTGTTGACTTTGTATCCAGCTACACTGCTGAATTTGTTTACTACCTCTAGTAGTCTTTTAATGGAGTTTTTGGGGTCTTCTATGTAGAGGATCATGTGATCTGCAAATAATGATAATTTAACTTCTTCTTTTGCTATATTTATTCCTTTTATTTCTCCCTCTTGTCTGATTGCTCTGGCTAATATTTCTCAAACTATATTGAATAGGAGTGGTGATAGTGGACATCCTTGTCTTGTTCCTGATTTTAGAGTGAAGGCTTTCATTTTTTTGTCCATTTAGTGTAAAGTTTGCTGTTGGATTGTCATAAATGGCCTTTATGAGGATTGAGGTACATACTCTCTATTCCAAGTTTCTGTAGGGTTTTTATCATGAATGGGTGTTGGACTGTGTCAAAAGCTTTCTTTGCATCTATTGAGATGATCATGTGATTTTTATTTTTGGCTCGGTTGATGTGGTGTATTACATTTATTGATTTGTGTATGTTAAACCTGCATTCCTGGAATAAATCCCACTTGGCCATAGTGTATAATCTTCTTGATGATTTGCTGTATTCTATTTGCCAGTATCTTATTGAGATTCTTTGCATCAATGTTCATTTGTGAAATTGGTCTATATTTCTCCTTTTTGGTTGGGTCTTTCTCTGGTTTTGTTTTCAGGGTAATAGTTACCTCCAAGAATGATTTAGGCAGGACTGCTTTTGTTTCAATTTCATTGAAGAGATTAAAGAGTGTTGGCATTAAGTCTCTCTAAATTTCTTATAGAATTCAGTTGTGAATCTGTCAGGACCTGGGCTTTTCTTTGTTGGTAAGTTTTTAATAACAATTCAATTTTAGTAGCTGGTATTGGGTTGTACAAAATTACTATATCTTCATGATTGAGCTTTGGTAGTTCATATGTTTCTAGAAATCTGTCTATTTCCTCTGTGTTTTCCACCCTATATGAGTAGAGATTTTCAACATAGGTGTTCATGATCTTTTGAATTTGCATGGGATCTGTAGTAATTTCCCTCTTTTCAGTCCTTATTGCATGGATTTGGGTTTTTTCTTTCTTTTTCTTGATAAGGTTGATTGGGGGTTTATCAATTTTGTTTATCCTCTCAAAAAACCAGTTCGTTGATTTGTTAATTCTTTGCATTGTTTTTTTGGTTTCAATTGCATTAATTTCTGCTATAATCTTAACAATTTCTGCTCTTCTGTGAACTGTGGGTTTGACTTACTCTTTCTTTACTAGGAGCTTGAGATGTAGCATTAGGTTATCTATTTGTGCTTGTTCTGTTTTCTTAATGTGATTATTTATTGCTATATATTTTCCTCTTAGGACTGCTTTCATTGCATCCTATAGGTTACAGTATGGTGTGTCTGCATTTTCATATTTTAGGTATTGATTTATTTCTTCTTTAGTTTCATCTGTAACCCACTGGTTGTTTGGAAGGTTGTTATTTAATTTCCATGTATTTATGCAGGTTTTGCAGGTTTTGTCATTGATTTCCAATTTTAGTGCACTATGATCTGATATTATACATAGGATAATTTCACTCCTTTTGCATTTACTTAAAAATGCTCTGTGAGTTAATATATGGTCTAATTTAGAGAATGTCCCATGTGCGGCTGAGAAGAATGTATATTCAGATGTGGTTGGGTGGAACACTCTGTAAACATCCACTAAGTCCGTTTGTTCACAGGTGTGATGCAGTTCCATTTTCTCTTTGCTGACTTTTTGTCTAGTTCATCCATCTTCTCGGGAGAGTGGGGTGTTAAGCTCTCCTATTAAAATTTTGTTCTTGTGTACTTGGTTTTTCATGCCCATTAGTATTTGTCTTATATAGTTGGGTGCTCCTGTATTTTGTGCTTATATATTTATAATTGTTAGGTATCCCTCTTATAGTTTTTGACTTACAAGTATGTAGTGTCCTTCTTTATCTCTTTTAATTCTTTTAGGCTTGAAGCTCACTTTGTCTGCAAACAGAATAGCTACCTCTGCTTTTTTCTGGGTTCCTGTTGCATGGAATACTGTTTTCTATCCTTTAACTTTTAGTCTATGAGTTTGTTTTTGAGTCAGATGTGTTTCTTGGTTTCAGCATATTCGGGTTTCCTGTTTCTTGATCCATTCTGTCAACCTGCTTCTTTTGACAGGTGGATTAAGTCCACTTACATTTATTGTTATTACTGATGTATTGACTTGACTTTGCCATATTATGTTCCTGTGGTTGGTTTCTTGCTTTCCTCCCTTGTTTTATTTCTTGTCCGGGCTGGTGGTTTCTTTCTGTTGTTGCTCTGGGGATTGTGGTCATTTTTATCTCTTTCTAGTATGTCTTTCAACACTCCTTCTAGAGTTGGTTTGATAGATATGAATTTCTTTAGTTGTTCTTTGTCATGGAAGTATCTTGTTGATTCATTACATTTGCAAGATGGTTTTGCTGGGTACATCAGTCTGGGTTGAAAGTTGTTTTCTTTTAGGGCTTGAAATACTTCACTCCAAGATCTTTGTCTTAACCTGAAGGTTGTACTGAGAAGTCTGCTGTGATTCTAATAGGCTTTCCTTGATAGGTGATTTGTGTCTTTTCTCTGACAGGTCTTAGTATTCTGTTTTTATGCTGTATGTCTGGAATCTCAATTATTATATGTCTGGGTTTAGATTTATGATGTTTATGACTGTTTGGCACTCTATATGCCTCATTTACTTGTATATCAGATTTTTTCCCCATGTTTGGGAAATTTTCCATTATTACTTCTGTGAATAGCTTAATTAAGTTTTTGCATTGTCTCCTGCCTCCTCACTGATGCCTATTAGACTTACATTGTTTCTCTTGGCATTATCTTGAAGCTGTTGGATTGTCATTCCATGCTGCTTTGTTGTATTTATAAGTTCTATCTTTTCCTGGTTACTAACGGCAATCCTATCCTCAAGGTCTGAAATTCTATCCTCAGCTTCATTTAAACAGTTTTGCTAGCTTTCAATATAGTTTTTTGTTTCTTGGATATCTCTTTGAAACTTTTTCATGGATTCTGCTTGTTTTCTACCTTGTTCATTCAAGGTTTCAATCAATTTCCCATGCTCCTGTATTTTTTTAATCTATTTCTTCCCTGGCTATGTTGAGTAAACCCTTTACTAAGGTTGTTACTTGTGTCTTTACATGAGCCAGTACCTCTAATTTGATTTCCTCTGTAACCTCAGGATTTGTTTCTTTACTTCATTTGCTGTCTTTTCAGAGATTTCTGATGTATGACTTCTAAAGTCCTCCATTTCTATTGCCTTTTCTTGCACCTGATGGACTAGATGTTTGATTCTGGTTTTGGTTTTTGGTTTTGTCATTTTCACCTTCTGGGCCAATATCTGGTTATTTAGTCCCAATAGTCACAATACTGGCAGTGTACCTCCTAGGGTCCTACTCTGTGGTTGATGTCCACGCAATTGTTTGGTACATAGTGACCAGAACCTACCAGGGTGTTCTGTCTTGGCAAAGGGCCACCAAGTTTCCCATCAAACCAGCACTGCCAATCTACCGCAGTTCAATGATCTAGGAGGAGTGTGCTTGGTCGCAGCCATGGTTCATTGGCCTGGGCCTGGAGGGCATACCATGGTTGTCTCTGTGCAGCAGCAGTGGGAGGGTGTTGAGTCAGACTGGTCCAGCTCAGCTGCCTCAGCCAGGGAAGGGCTCAGGGGTCTTCCTTTTTCAAGGCAGTGGTGGGAAGGTCCTGACGCATGCAGGCATGACCGGTGGCCTGAGCCGTAGCTGAGCACGGTGATTTCTTCTGCATAGCGCCTTTCTCTGCACTGAAACAGTGGCAGTGGGGCAGGGGTAGAGGGGCACCGGCCAGCCCAGCAGCATGAGCCGGGGTGGAGCTAGTCCACTTACTCTGTGGGGCCTTCCTCTCCCCTGTGGCGATGGGGGAAGACAGCAGTGTGCAGGCATGTCCAGCAGGGTGAGCTGGGGCAAAGCTCGGTGGTCTCCTCTATGCCAGGCCTTCCTGAGTGCTGCAGTGCTGGTGGGCGGAGGGTCAGAGGGGCGTGGGCAGGCTCGGCAGCTTGAGCCAGGGTGGGGCTTGGCCACTTACTCCCAGCAGTGCCTCACATTTTTTTTCTTTTCATGAATATATGCACAATAGAATTTGACAATTTAGCATTTAATTTAAAAACATAGTAAGTGATTTTTATTTTCTGAAATTATTTGAAATCTGTGACATTTGATACCTGGTCTTCTATGTAAAAAATGATTGAATTCATACATTCAAATATTCTTCATACCAGTTAATAAATGTAATAAATTATTTATTGCCTATTAAAACAAACTGCTTTTGAATCATGCAGGTAGTACTGATATTCACAAGTGAAAAGGTTCTGTTCAGAGAAGAAGTAATTCAAAGTGGAATATAAAGGAATATTACTGCTCTAACAACCATACTGCAAGACAACATTATTTTTCCTAGTTTAAATTGAACTTTATGTGAACAGCAATATAAACTCATGATCTTATTGAAGAGAAGGTGAAATTTGAGGTTAATCAGACTTGAAGGACGTGGGCCAAAATTTCTGAGACCTGCTAGTTTATGAACTGGACCTAGAACTACAAGAACTAGAGGCTGTACCAAAGAAAAGGTGTAAGATAGCTGACTGACTGTATGAAAAGTTTAAAAAGTAAATAGCGATTGTGAACACCAATATGAAGTCTAATAGTCAAGACAAGAAATACGTTGATTCTACACTGGAGAGAAAGTCTAAATTGACACAAGCAAACTAGAATTTCAGATATGTTTCATTTATGTTATTTGCTTATGTGGACTTAAAAAAAAATCCAGGGAAATTATTGTAAACTTATTTAATGTCAATTGAAAATTTATAGCTTATAAAAGAAATCATGTTTGTGTCAACATGATTTTAACATTTAAATATTTTTCTAAATTTAATTATTTGGAATATTTAATTAGAGCATTGTGTGGAGAGCTACAACAGATAATAAACAAAATGTTCAACCTATAGCCGAGCTCAGAGCAAGCATTTGTAATACAAAAATGTTAGCAATTATTATTTTGGTATAATAGTGTGTGTAGTGGATTGGTAACTGGTGATCACCTTAAACCCCAGGAGAACTGCATCAGCGTCGTGCTGAGCACGGATGGCCCACCTGAGGAAAGGTGCCAGCATAAACATGAGACCTGGAGAGGAAGAGTCGTGTGACGGGTTCTCCTAGGTGGTGTTGTTTGGAGCCATTGGTTCTCCTGGAGGAGCTTGTCCTGCAGGCTCCTTTTATAGGAACTCAGCTGTTATCTTTGGAGGAGCTCGGGACCTTGTTACTGAGAATGGCAGCATTATACTGCAGAGGAGCTTTGGTCCTTACTTGGAGCATCACTTTCTGGCTCTACAGGGGAATATGTGTGCTGTTCAATTTCCAAGAGAAGTCTGTCATGCTGGCTTCCTGATAGGTACTCGGCGGTTCTCATCATCAGAGGATCTGGGGACTTTGTATTCCTTGAGGATGGCTGTGTTACTTTTTGGAACCCTGGTCCTTATTTCCAACATCACTTCTTGGCTCCAGTACATAACCCTCAGTCTGCTAGCACAGATCCTTCACCCCACTGGCACTTTCTAGCTTCCATGACTGATCTTTGGCCCTTCCCAGTGCAGTTCCATGGAATAGATTATATGAGTCACTTTCATGAACTCTAAGTTTCAGCTGAACTCATGTAGGTTATTTCCATGGAATCCAGGCCATTGGCCGAATTTTCTATGTCTTTAGTGTTGCAGGCAGATTTCTTGCACCTTTTTTGTATTTGACTCCTTGGGTGACCATTATAAATAATACTATAAATTATGTGTCCTGTCTGTAATTGTTCTCCTTGTAACCCCTGACTACAACAGTGTATTTCAGACTTTGTCTAATTATTGACAAACTACAACCACCCTCCATTTGTATGTAAATAGTTTTCTCCTGATGCTTCTCACAGAAATTGACCGAATATTTTGCAAACTTTGCAAAGTCAGAAATAACCAAAATTCACCTTTCTCCACATCAAAAAAAAATCTCCCTTCCTATTTATTTTTATCTCATGAGGCGATGTTAAGCCATATTCATTTGTGTCATGTCATTGTGGTCTACATGAAGAATTCCAAGTTTTATTGTAACACATCATCTTAGATTATTGTGTGTTATACTTTGGGACTATACACCCACCCAAGTGTAATGCAATCATTGGTAGGGCTTTTTCAGAGTTAGCTGAATCTGCAGTGTTTGCTGCTGGGATTAAGAGTGTGTGATAATTGTCACTTCACTGATTGATTTGGCACTGTCCTAATCCCTCTCGATTAGATACAATATAAGGCACTGAAAGAGGCTTGTTCTCTGCTTTGCTTGCTTACTTTTGCTGTCTTCGGGGTACCATGAGCTGGTTCTTCTCTGAGAGCCCCCTCTGCCAAATCTCCCTACCTTGTAGCCAGCTGATTATATACTGAAAGCTCTACCAGTTGTGAGCTATATAATTCAACCTGTCCCTCTTCAACTGTAGGTGTCAGGTATTTTGCTCAACAGTGAGAGGAAAGCAATAAGCTGAGTGTGGTACCAGAATGTAGGGTAAGGTACTGTGACTGTACCTTACCATGTGATTTAGGAGCTTTTTGAACAATCTTGTGGAAAAAAGAAGAAATAGGAATGATTCTGAGTTTCCAGTTTAAAAGAAGTAGAACTTTAAAAATTTAATCTATATATAATGGAAGATTCTGGTCAGAGCTCAGAAGACTAGAATGCTGAGAGAAATTATGCCAGTAAAGACCAAGGTTGCAAAATTTCTGCTGAGAAGAAGCACTTCACTGGCTTTTGGACTTCAGACAATGTGTGTTATAGCTTGGCAGAAAGGTTCTCTGCATTTTGTTCATGCTCAAAAATTTCACCTGAGACTGAGATTAAGGGCAGCAAACTAATTTTCCAGAAGAAATTACCAGGCAGTCTAATGTTGAGGTAGTGGCATAACTACTGTTAGGTACTTTTAGCTAGATTTATGTTGAAAATTAAAAGCAAAGAGCCAGAGCAAAGCTGTGAGTCTGCCCAGAAAGGAAGCTCCAGTAAAGTTGTGTCCTATAAGGATGGAATCAAAGAGAAATTGGTCACTGAAAAGAGTTCCAACTAAAAGCCAAGTATTTCAGAAGACAACAGAAAAGATGGCCCATGGAAAATACAAGAACTAGCATACTCAATCTTTTGTGGCCTCAGTGTTGCAAAGGTTAAAGAATTTGCTTTGAAGAGAGCCTCAGAGAACCCCATTTCAGAATGGCAGTGACCAAGAGGATTTGTTCCTTAGGATTTGCTTCAGGGTACTTAGCGGTCCAGGCTCTGGACTCCTACAACCAAATGAGAAGGACATTTGTCTACTGCTCCAGCTGGCAGCAGATGCTGACAGCATCCAAGTGGTACTGGATCTAAGTGCACGCAGAATGCAAGAATTGTGGGATCAGAGAGAAGCCATGGGAGCAACAATGACCAGAAGTACCAGAGGGATGCAGCCACCAAGCTTTTGGGAGTTCACAACTTGCCATAGATTTTGAGGGGTTCTGAAAGCAGAGCTGTGAGATTTAATGATTGCCATGCTGGATTTTAGTCTTGCTTTGCTCCTATTACCTCCAGTTTGTAACTTTTGGAATGAAAATACGTATTTTGTGCCCTGAATGTTGGACATATTTAACTTTCTTTTCATTTATACAGAGACTCGCTGCTAAGATTTTGCCTTAAATCTCAGAGAAGCAACTCTTGAAGATAAACAAAATGTCTTTTCTTTTCTGTAAATGAATGTGCATTTGTCTTTGGGAGATCAGGAGCGAAATGTTATGATTTGAATATAGATGCCCCCCTCAAAGCCACAGGGGGTCCCAGGTGGGACTTTTTCAAAAGTGGCTGAATCTAGAGTATAAGATTCTGTGATTAAGGGTGTGTAATTACTTGGTCACTACACTGATTGACCTGGCACCACCTTAATCTTGGTAACCTGGAAACAACATAAGGGGCAGAAAGAGGCTTCTCTGCTCTTTGTTTGCAGACTTTTTTTGTCTTCAGGTTGCCATGAGCTATTTCTGCTCTGCAATCTATTTCTTCCCACCCTCCCTGCCTTGGACCCTGCTGACTATGGACTGAAACATCTACAAACTGTTAGTTAAATAAATCTTTCTCCCTTTAATTTTGGGTGTCAGGTATGTTGTATAAGCAACAAGAGAAGCAATAATAACTAGGTAACTAGCTGTCACTTAGTAGAGTAAACAAGACATTATCTCAGTCCCCATTTTATATAGACACGGATTTTGTGCATATCCACCAATATCCATTGCTACTTTGTAGCTTACTGAATCCTGTCACACAAGAATAACTTTTTCAAAGCATTCTTTCCATATCGGTTATCGCTCTTAGTTTCCACTCAAAGTTTATGGCCTGAAACTTCATTCTTGTGATTTTCAGCTTCCTTCATGACCCTTTTATTTTCCATATTGTAAAAGTTATTAGCGAAATCACTGTATGTTGAGTCTAATTTCACCACAGCATTGTCCATTAAGTAAATGACTTGTAAATTAAAATTTCAGGCTTCCTCAATTTGTCAGGCATCTTTGAAGGCCTTAGAAGTGTCCAAAGTTTTCAAAGGTGCAGGATACTTGCTTTAATGCAATGTTAAAAATGAACAACTTGTAAGCAAAATTTGATAAGACTATTATCATTCCAATCATCTTTTTATACCACATTGTCTTCCTGTTAAGTGATGCCAACATTATTCCAGGTATCTCTGGAATATAGTTAATGGAAAGCTGGAATGTCAATGGACATTTAGGTTACATGTAGTG
Source organism: Dolichotis patagonum (assembly GCA_004027295.1). NCBI lineage: Eukaryota > Metazoa > Chordata > Mammalia > Rodentia > Caviidae > Dolichotis > Dolichotis patagonum. The sequence continues at coordinate 84,210 of PVJX010005148.1, forward strand.
GACTTGACATTTCTATGTAAATTTAGTATAGCATCATGACTAAATGCAAGTGTATACTCGTGTGTGTGTGTGCGTGTGTGTGTGTGTTTGTGTGTGTGTGTGTGTGTGCATGTGTGTGTGTGTGTGTGTGTGGTTTTCAGGTACTTTTGTATGCATCAAGTCATCACTAATCAGAGTGCGATAAATTTTCGTTCTTTTAATTCACATACATAGCAGCATATTTGTTTCTTTTAGGGTAAAATACAGTGGAATGTACTAACATTAGTCCTTAAGTTTTTGCTCCAAGTAGTCCATTAGGATTATAAATTTCAAAAGTGCCTATTTGAAAGTATTGAGATAGACTCCAAGAACAATGCCTAATAGGAACTGTTGCTGTTTATTGGTTAAGGGTACTAAGGAACAACTTGAAAAAGAAGCAATAATAATATTAAAACATTCAATTCAACTGTCTCTAGACTAATAGTCTCTAGACTAACTGGTTTAATTACCATGTGCACCATTACATTTTGAGGTATACATGTTAGAAAAACACTTCTATAGTTTAGGTTTAAATTTCCTTTTCACATTTTGTATATGCTTATCTTTTATTTCCTTTCAAAATCCCATAGTAACCTTTCAGTATCTTTTTTTCTCTCACGATATATCAGTAAATGAGAAATATTTATCATTTTACTTCTGAGTCTTCAGTCCTTGGAAAACCCTGCCAAAGAATTTCCACACTTACTAGGAAAGAATCATATATCTTACACAATTTTTGTCAATTCTAATATTGCCAATTTATTCAGTTGCTTTATAAAGCATGATACTCAGAGAAGAGCATAATATTGTCATAGCAGTCTGCTCATAAAATGAGTGGGGGAGTATGATCACTTTTGTGGATGTTCCGTGTCACTTTTGTTATCATATAGCATTATGAATTCATATTAAAGTAAACATATCTAGGTATTTCAATGGTGTTCTAAGATTCCTTATGAAGCAGTATAATTGGTTAGAGGACTCCTGGCAAAATACTGCCTGTACATGTTAAAAATCATACTGGAGAAGTCCAATTGGTAAGAATTTAAAATGACCTATGGTCATCAGAGAATAACAAAAGTTCTTAGGGCAACAACCTCTGTGATGTGAGTACTGTCTGTAGCCACATGAGCTCAGAAGCAGGCCTTGGAAGTCAGGCTTCTAGATAAGACCTACCTCATATGCACTACCTTGACAGCCAGATACCGAAAAAACGCACATGACATTGTGGAGAACATTTCAGTAACCCCTGCAATAGGTCCGAGGTCAACTGACTCTAAAATGTCCAACTGGTCACACAAAACAAAACCCAAGCAAAACTAAAGAGAGCAAATGCAACAAGAAGAACAACAAAACATATAACCATACAAACAATATGAAAGAAGGAAAATAAAGCAATATCTAAAACCAAATCAAAAAGGAGATAGATGCATGGCAAAATTTGAATTTCAAATGTCAACAGAAATTTTTAACTTAATGTATCATATAAAATCTCTAGGACAAAATTGAAAAAATGCTGTTTTCTGTAATTGAAATTTAGTTAGCGTTCTCTAAATTATTAGCCTGATCTTAATGCAAAGCATGCAAAATTCCTGATTAGACTCAGGACTAAGTAATCCGCTGTGTGTAAATACAACCTTTTTCTTACATATTCATATGTTGATGTACATGTAGATGGTTTTCAAGGCTAAGCTATCATGCATCACACTGCTGTAAACATAGGTATTTATGTATAACCATGACATTATGCCTACAACTCTTTCAGAAAGAAGGGGAATAGTTCAGTCAAATGGAATTTCTACTTTTAATTTTTCAGGAATTCCCATATTGACTTTCACAGTGGTTGTACCAGCAGCTTACATTTCTACCAACAATACAGAAGGTTATATAATTTTCCCTCAGTATCTCCAGCATTCATTATTGAATTTCTTAAAATCAATCATTCTTTCTGGGGTAAAATGAAATGTTAGTGTTGTTTGAAGTTACACTTCATTAAGAAACAGCAATGTTGAGCATTTCTTCATGTATTTATTGGCCATTTGCACTTCTCCTGGGAAGTGTCTATTCATTTTACCCGCACTTTGTTCTTGAATCTGCCGTGAAATTTCCTCTCCCAAATTTCTTGCTAAAATTCCATTTTGCATGAGCCTCTAATGTGGTTAAAACAGACTCAGAGAAGAAAAAGTTGACATGAGACTCTTAGAACCTATCCCTCGTGAAAGCTGTGTGAGTTGGTATGAATGAGATATATAGACATGTTACTGAGTTTATTCCATTTAACATGCATCTAATTCACTTTCAAAATATATGCAGCTTTTCCATAGTAACAGAATACTAACCTCAATGTTACTTGCATGTAGTTATATTTTATGTATTTTTGTGTGGTTGGCTTATCTATTTACAAGGATAATTTATTTGACTTCTTCCTAATAGACAGTAGCATCTGAATCACTCTTTTCACCGTGAGAGACTCACGGGCATAAGCGTTACACAAAATCATGTCATATATTTTCTCTGTAATATTAATTTCTAAAATATGTACTGTTGGATAAGAATCACTTCCACTTGCCTAATATATTGGATATTTTCAACACTCACGAATTTCATTAGTGGTGGTTTAGTAATATTATCTGCAGGCTTCTGTATTACTAACAATAGAAAACCTCTCAACAATGCTTAGTGCACGGAGAGTTGGTGCAAAGGAAAAATTTTCAAGAAATTACTTTTGAATATTTACTGAATTTTAACATTATCACTTTTATTTTCAATTCCTCTCATTTTTTCCAAGTAAGAAAGAAAAATTATCCCAATTATTTCTTCATCATGTACTTTCAGATAAAATGTGTTTTACCTTTCTTTGAAGAGCTCAGAGAATAGAGAATGGTTTCAACCATAAAGCCAGCCATATCAGGATAATGGTTCATATGATATAAATCATTTAATTCATGAATCATTAACTAACTAAGTGAACCACAACATGAAATATACTTTTCTGCAATGGAGTTCAAAATTTTTCCTAGGCATCAATCAGAAGTTAAACTAAATGTAAAAGAAAATTAGTCTCATAACATTTGAGGAACGTGCGAAGTGATATCAAAATGAAAACATTACTTTAGCACATAGTTCTATAAATATTTTAATTATAATTTGAAATTCTCAAACATTAAGCAGATCACAGATTCAAAAGCAAGATTTAAAATGCAGACTGTTAGGTCCTTACTTGGAGATTTTTATTCAGTAATTCTGCAGAATAATTCACGGCACAAAAGAAATGTGCCGTGATTCAAATGTGGATGGTCATAAGACCGCACTGTAAGAACAAACAATACATACTGTACTTTGTTCAAAAGTTTCATAGCTTTGCAGAAAAATGAATCTACATCACAGTTTCTATGGATAAGGTAGTTTTCACTATTTTCTTTTATAACTAAAGAAAATGAAAGACAGAAAATAATGCAACAGGAGCTTAATAATAACAGTGAATTGTCCAAGCAAAGAAACCCCACAGCGAAATATATCTTTACAGGTTCTAACACTGTGACTTTTTTTGTTTTTC